>ONZH01028150.1:0-56740 GCA_900303285.1 Rhinella marina | reverse complement strand
GACACACAGAAAGGTTACACGCAGCTGTGTGAAATGGATTTGTATCACTGAGCTAAAACAACAAAAAAACTAATTTTTTTTATATTTTTTTTTGATTTTTTGTTTTTTTTTGGAACGTGACGTGCAGAAACTATCGTAGAGCTGACTGACACCCTACTGACGGTGGCTATTTAGACTGCGACCCAGACAAATGTCGCACAGAGATTTTTAGGATCAAGCTATATACGTGACAGGTAGCAAATGACTTGGTTGTATTCTGTGACGTACAGAAAGTGTCACCTGGACAGAATATACGGATTGGAGTGAGTGTGCTGAACTGTGACACACAGAAAGGTTACACGCAGCTGTGTGAAATGGATTTGTATCACTGAGCTAAAACAACAAAAAAACTAATTTTTTTTTATATTTTTTTTTAGTTTTTGTTTTTTTTGGAACGTGACGTGCAGAAACTATCGTAGAGCTGACTGACACCCTACTGACGGTGGCTATTTAGACTGCGACCCAGACAAATGTCGCACAGAGATTTTTAGGATCAAGCTATATACGTGACAGGTAGCAAATGACTTGGTTGTATTCTGTGACGTACAGAAAGTGTCACCTGGACAGAATATACGGATTGGAGTGAGTGTGCTGAACTGTGACACACAGAAAGGTTACACGCAGCTGTGTGAAATGGATTTGTATCACTGAGCTAAAACAACAAAAAAACTAATTTTTTTTTTTTTATATTTTTTTTTAGTTTTGTTTTTTTTGGAACGTGACGTGCAGAAACTATCGTAGAGCTGACTGACACCCTACTGACGGTGGCTATTTAGACTGCGACCCAGACAAATGTCGCACAGAGATTTTTAGGATCAAGCTATATACGTGACAGGTAGCAAATGACTTGGTTGTATTCTGTGACGTACAGAAAGTGTCACCTGGACAGAATATACGGATTGGAGTGAGTGTGCTGAACTGTGACACACAGAAAGGTTACACGCAGCTGTGTGAAATGGATTTGTATCACTGAGCTAAAACAACAAAAAACTAATTTTTTTTATATTTTTTTATTTTTTTAGTTTTGTTTTTTTGGAACGTGACGTGCAGAAACTATCGTAGAGCTGACTGACACCCTACTGACGGTGGCTATTTAGACTGCGACCCAGACAAATGTCGCACAGAGATTTTTAGGATCAAGCTATATACGTGACAGGTAGCAAATGACTTGGTTGTATTCTGTGACGTACAGAAAGTGTCACCTGGACAGAATATACGGATTGGAGTGAGTGTGCTGAACTGTGACACACAGAAAGGTTACACGCAGCTGTGTGAAATGGATTTGTATCACTGAGCTAAAACAACAAAAAAACTAATTTTTTTTATATATTTTGTTTTATATTTTTTTGTTTTTTTTTTGGAACGTGACGTGCAGAAACTATCGTAGAGCTGACTGACACCCTACTGACGGTGGCTATTTAGACTGCGACCCAGACAAATGTCGCACAGAGATTTTTAGGATCAAGCTATATACGTGACAGGTAGCAAATGACTTGGTTGTATTCTGTGACGTACAGAAAGTGTCACCTGGACAGAATATACGGATTGGAGTGAGTGTGCTGAACTGTGACACACAGAAAGGTTACACGCAGCTGTGTGAAATGGATTTGTATCACTGAGCTAAAACAACAAAAAAACTAATTTTTTTTATATTTTTTTTTATTTTTTTGTTTTTTTTTTGGAACGTGACGTGCAGAAACTATCGTAGAGCTGACTGACACCCTACTGACGGTGGCTATTTAGACTGCGACCCAGACAAATGTCGCACAGAGATTTTTAGGATCAAGCTATATACGTGACAGGTAGCAAATGACTTGGTTGTATTCTGTGACGTACAGAAAGTGTCACCTGGACAGAATATACGGATTGGAGTGAGTGTGCTGAACTGTGACACACAGAAAGGTTACACGCAGCTGTGTGAAATGGATTTGTATCACTGAGCTAAAACAACAAAAAACTAATTTTTTTATATATTTTTTTTATATTTTTTTAGTTTTTTTTTTGGAACGTGACGTGCAGAAACTATCGTAGAGCTGACTGACACCCTACTGACGGTGGCTATTTAGACTGCGACCCAGACAAATGTCGCACAGAGATTTTTAGGATCAAGCTATATACGTGACAGGTAGCAAATGACTTGGTTGTATTCTGTGACGTACAGAAAGTGTCACCTGGACAGAATATACGGATTGGAGTGAGTGTGCTGAACTGTGACACACAGAAAGGTTACACGCAGCTGTGTGAAATGGATTTGTATCACTGAGCTAAAACAACAAAAAAACTAATTTTTTTTATATTTTTTTTTATTTTTTGTTTTTTTTTGGAACGTGACGTGCAGAAACTATCGTAGAGCTGACTGACACCCTACTGACGGTGGCTATTTAGACTGCGACCCAGACAAATGTCGCACAGAGATTTTTAGGATCAAGCTATATACGTGACAGGTAGCAAATGACTTGGTTGTATTCTGTGACGTACAGAAAGTGTCACCTGGACAGAATATACGGATTGGAGTGAGTGTGCTGAACTGTGACACACAGAAAGGTTACACGCAGCTGTGTGAAATGGATTTGTATCACTGAGCTAAAACAACAAAAAAACTAATTTTTTTTTATATTTTTTTTTGATTTTTGTTTTTTTTTGGAACGTGACGTGCAGAAACTATCGTAGAGCTGACTGACACCCTACTGACGGTGGCTATTTAGACTGCGACCCAGACAAATGTCGCACAGAGATTTTTAGGATCAAGCTATATACGTGACAGGTAGCAAATGACTTGGTTGTATTCTGTGACGTACAGAAAGTGTCACCTGGACAGAATATACGGATTGGAGTGAGTGTGCTGAACTGTGACACACAGAAAGGTTACACGCAGCTGTGTGAAATGGATTTGTATCACTGAGCTAAAACAACAAAAAAACTAATTTTTTTTTATATTTTTTTTATTTTTTGTTTTGTTTTTTTGGAACGTGACGTGCAGAAACTATCGTAGAGCTGACTGACACCCTACTGACGGTGGCTATTTAGACTGCGACCCAGACAAATGTCGCACAGAGATTTTTAGGATCAAGCTATATACGTGACAGGTAGCAAATGACTTGGTTGTATTCTGTGACGTACAGAAAGTGTCACCTGGACAGAATATACGGATTGGAGTGAGTGTGCTGAACTGTGACACACAGAAAGGTTACACGCAGCTGTGTGAAATGGATTTGTATCACTGAGCTAAAACAACAAAAAAACTAATTTTTTTATATATTTTTTTTATTTTTTTGTTTTTTTTTGGAACGTGACGTGCAGAAACTATCGTAGAGCTGACTGACACCCTACTGACGGTGGCTATTTAGACTGCGACCCAGACAAATGTCGCACAGAGATTTTTAGGATCAAGCTATATACGTGACAGGTAGCAAATGACTTGGTTGTATTCTGTGACGTACAGAAAGTGTCACCTGGACAGAATATACGGATTGGAGTGAGTGTGCTGAACTGTGACACACAGAAAGGTTACACGCAGCTGTGTGAAATGGATTTGTATCACTGAGCTAAAACAACAAAAAAACTAATTTTTTTTTATATTTTTTTTTGATTTTTTGTTTTTTTTTGGAACGTGACGTGCAGAAACTATCGTAGAGCTGACTGACACCCTACTGACGGTGGCTATTTAGACTGCGACCCAGACAAATGTCGCACAGAGATTTTTAGGATCAAGCTATATACGTGACAGGTAGCAAATGACTTGGTTGTATTCTGTGACGTACAGAAAGTGTCACCTGGACAGAATATACGGATTGGAGTGAGTGTGCTGAACTGTGACACACAGAAAGGTTACACGCAGCTGTGTGAAATGGATTTGTATCACTGAGCTAAAACAACAAAAAAACTAATTTTTTTTTATATTTTTTTTTAGTTTTTGTTTTTTTTGGAACGTGACGTGCAGAAACTATCGTAGAGCTGACTGACACCCTACTGACGGTGGCTATTTAGACTGCGACCCAGACAAATGTCGCACAGAGATTTTTAGGATCAAGCTATATACGTGACAGGTAGCAAATGACTTGGTTGTATTCTGTGACGTACAGAAAGTGTCACCTGGACAGAATATACGGATTGGAGTGAGTGTGCTGAACTGTGACACACAGAAAGGTTACACGCAGCTGTGTGAAATGGATTTGTATCACTGAGCTAAAACAACAAAAAAACTAATTTTTTTTTATATTTTTTTTTAGATTTTTTGTTTTTTTTTGGAACGTGACGTGCAGAAACTATCGTAGAGCTGACTGACACCCTACTGACGGTGGCTATTTAGACTGCGACCCAGACAAATGTCGCACAGAGATTTTTAGGATCAAGCTATATACGTGACAGGTAGCAAATGACTTGGTTGTATTCTGTGACGTACAGAAAGTGTCACCTGGACAGAATATACGGATTGGAGTGAGTGTGCTGAACTGTGACACACAGAAAGGTTACACGCAGCTGTGTGAAATGGATTTGTATCACTGAGCTAAAACAACAAAAAAACTAATTTTTTTTTATATTTTGTTTTGGATTTTTGTTTTTTTTTGGAACGTGACGTGCAGAAACTATCGTAGAGCTGACTGACACCCTACTGACGGTGGCTATTTAGACTGCGACCCAGACAAATGTCGCACAGAGATTTTTAGGATCAAGCTATATACGTGACAGGTAGCAAATGACTTGGTTGTATTCTGTGACGTACAGAAAGTGTCACCTGGACAGAATATACGGATTGGAGTGAGTGTGCTGAACTGTGACACACAGAAAGGTTACACGCAGCTGTGTGAAATGGATTTGTATCACTGAGCTAAAACAACAAAAAAACTAAATTTTTTTTTATATTTTTTTTTATTTTTTGTTTTTTTTTGGAACGTGACGTGCAGAAACTATCGTAGAGCTGACTGACACCCTACTGACGGTGGCTATTTAGACTGCGACCCAGACAAATGTCGCACAGAGATTTTTAGGATCAAGCTATATACGTGACAGGTAGCAAATGACTTGGTTGTATTCTGTGACGTACAGAAAGTGTCACCTGGACAGAATATACGGATTGGAGTGAGTGTGCTGAACTGTGACACACAGAAAGGTTACACGCAGCTGTGTGAAATGGATTTGTATCACTGAGCTAAAACAACAAAAAAACTAATTTTTTTTATATTTTTTTTTTATTTTTTGTTTTTTTTTTGGAACGTGACGTGCAGAAACTATCGTAGAGCTGACTGACACCCTACTGACGGTGGCTATTTAGACTGCGACCCAGACAAATGTCGCACAGAGATTTTTAGGATCAAGCTATATACGTGACAGGTAGCAAATGACTTGGTTGTATTCTGTGACGTACAGAAAGTGTCACCTGGACAGAATATACGGATTGGAGTGAGTGTGCTGAACTGTGACACACAGAAAGGTTACACGCAGCTGTGTGAAATGGATTTGTATCACTGAGCTAAAACAACAAAAAAACTAATTTTTTTTTATATTTTTTTTTGATTTTTGTTTTTTTTTGGAACGTGACGTGCAGAAACTATCGTAGAGCTGACTGACACCCTACTGACGGTGGCTATTTAGACTGCGACCCAGACAAATGTCGCACAGAGATTTTTAGGATCAAGCTATATACGTGACAGGTAGCAAATGACTTGGTTGTATTCTGTGACGTACAGAAAGTGTCACCTGGACAGAATATACGGATTGGAGTGAGTGTGCTGAACTGTGACACACAGAAAGGTTACACGCAGCTGTGTGAAATGGATTTGTATCACTGAGCTAAAACAACAAAAAAACTAATTTTTTTTTATATTTTTTTTTATTTTTTGTTTTTTTTTGGAACGTGACGTGCAGAAACTATCGTAGAGCTGACTGACACCCTACTGACGGTGGCTATTTAGACTGCGACCCAGACAAATGTCGCACAGAGATTTTTAGGATCAAGCTATATACGTGACAGGTAGCAAATGACTTGGTTGTATTCTGTGACGTACAGAAAGTGTCACCTGGACAGAATATACGGATTGGAGTGAGTGTGCTGAACTGTGACACACAGAAAGGTTACACGCAGCTGTGTGAAATGGATTTGTATCACTGAGCTAAAACAACAAAAAAACTAATTTTTTTTATATTTTTTTTTATTTTTTTGTTTTTTTTTTGGAACGTGACGTGCAGAAACTATCGTAGAGCTGACTGACACCCTACTGACGGTGGCTATTTAGACTGCGACCCAGACAAATGTCGCACAGAGATTTTTAGGATCAAGCTATATACGTGACAGGTAGCAAATGACTTGGTTGTATTCTGTGACGTACAGAAAGTGTCACCTGGACAGAATATACGGATTGGAGTGAGTGTGCTGAACTGTGACACACAGAAAGGTTACACGCAGCTGTGTGAAATGGATTTGTATCACTGAGCTAAAACAACAAAAAAACTAATTTTTTTTAATATTTTTTTTATATTTTTTTAGTTTGTTTTTTTGGAACGTGACGTGCAGAAACTATCGTAGAGCTGACTGACACCCTACTGACGGTGGCTATTTAGACTGCGACCCAGACAAATGTCGCACAGAGATTTTTAGGATCAAGCTATATACGTGACAGGTAGCAAATGACTTGGTTGTATTCTGTGACGTACAGAAAGTGTCACCTGGACAGAATATACGGATTGGAGTGAGTGTGCTGAACTGTGACACACAGAAAGGTTACACGCAGCTGTGTGAAATGGATTTGTATCACTGAGCTAAAACAACAAAAAAACTAATTTTTTTATATTTTTTATATTTTTTTTAGTTTTGTTTTTTTTGGAACGTGACGTGCAGAAACTATCGTAGAGCTGACTGACACCCTACTGACGGTGGCTATTTAGACTGCGACCCAGACAAATGTCGCACAGAGATTTTTAGGATCAAGCTATATACGTGACAGGTAGCAAATGACTTGGTTGTATTCTGTGACGTACAGAAAGTGTCACCTGGACAGAATATACGGATTGGAGTGAGTGTGCTGAACTGTGACACACAGAAAGGTTACACGCAGCTGTGTGAAATGGATTTGTATCACTGAGCTAAAACAACAAAAAAACTAATTTTTTTTATATTTTTTTTTATATTTTTTTGTTTTTTTTTGGAACGTGACGTGCAGAAACTATCGTAGAGCTGACTGACACCCTACTGACGGTGGCTATTTAGACTGCGACCCAGACAAATGTCGCACAGAGATTTTTAGGATCAAGCTATATACGTGACAGGTAGCAAATGACTTGGTTGTATTCTGTGACGTACAGAAAGTGTCACCTGGACAGAATATACGGATTGGAGTGAGTGTGCTGAACTGTGACACACAGAAAGGTTACACGCAGCTGTGTGAAATGGATTTGTATCACTGAGCTAAAACAACAAAAAAACTAATTTTTTTATATATTTTTTTTATATTTTTTTGTTTTGTTTTTTTGGAACGTGACGTGCAGAAACTATCGTAGAGCTGACTGACACCCTACTGACGGTGGCTATTTAGACTGCGACCCAGACAAATGTCGCACAGAGATTTTTAGGATCAAGCTATATACGTGACAGGTAGCAAATGACTTGGTTGTATTCTGTGACGTACAGAAAGTGTCACCTGGACAGAATATACGGATTGGAGTGAGTGTGCTGAACTGTGACACACAGAAAGGTTACACGCAGCTGTGTGAAATGGATTTGTATCACTGAGCTAAAACAACAAAAAAACTAATTTTTTTATATTTTTTTTATATTTTTTTTAGTTTTGTTTTTTTTGGAACGTGACGTGCAGAAACTATCGTAGAGCTGACTGACACCCTACTGACGGTGGCTATTTAGACTGCGACCCAGACAAATGTCGCACAGAGATTTTTAGGATCAAGCTATATACGTGACAGGTAGCAAATGACTTGGTTGTATTCTGTGACGTACAGAAAGTGTCACCTGGACAGAATATACGGATTGGAGTGAGTGTGCTGAACTGTGACACACAGAAAGGTTACACGCAGCTGTGTGAAATGGATTTGTATCACTGAGCTAAAACAACAAAAAAACTAATTTTTTTTATATTTTATATTTTTTTTAGTTTTGTTTTTTTTGGAACGTGACGTGCAGAAACTATCGTAGAGCTGACTGACACCCTACTGACGGTGGCTATTTAGACTGCGACCCAGACAAATGTCGCACAGAGATTTTTAGGATCAAGCTATATACGTGACAGGTAGCAAATGACTTGGTTGTATTCTGTGACGTACAGAAAGTGTCACCTGGACAGAATATACGGATTGGAGTGAGTGTGCTGAACTGTGACACACAGAAAGGTTACACGCAGCTGTGTGAAATGGATTTGTATCACTGAGCTAAAACAACAAAAAAACTAATTTTTTTTATATTTTTTTTATTTTTTTTAGTTTTGTTTTTTTTGGAACGTGACGTGCAGAAACTATCGTAGAGCTGACTGACACCCTACTGACGGTGGCTATTTAGACTGCGACCCAGACAAATGTCGCACAGAGATTTTTAGGATCAAGCTATATACGTGACAGGTAGCAAATGACTTGGTTGTATTCTGTGACGTACAGAAAGTGTCACCTGGACAGAATATACGGATTGGAGTGAGTGTGCTGAACTGTGACACACAGAAAGGTTACACGCAGCTGTGTGAAATGGATTTGTATCACTGAGCTAAAACAACAAAAAAACTAATTTTTTTATATTTTTTTATATTTTTTTTAGTTTTGTTTTTTTGGAACGTGACGTGCAGAAACTATCGTAGAGCTGACTGACACCCTACTGACGGTGGCTATTTAGACTGCGACCCAGACAAATGTCGCACAGAGATTTTTAGGATCAAGCTATATACGTGACAGGTAGCAAATGACTTGGTTGTATTCTGTGACGTACAGAAAGTGTCACCTGGACAGAATATACGGATTGGAGTGAGTGTGCTGAACTGTGACACACAGAAAGGTTACACGCAGCTGTGTGAAATGGATTTGTATCACTGAGCTAAAACAACAAAAAACTAATTTTTTTTATATTTTTTTATATTTTTTTTAGTTTTGTTTTTTTGGAACGTGACGTGCAGAAACTATCGTAGAGCTGACTGACACCCTACTGACGGTGGCTATTTAGACTGCGACCCAGACAAATGTCGCACAGAGATTTTTAGGATCAAGCTATATACGTGACAGGTAGCAAATGACTTGGTTGTATTCTGTGACGTACAGAAAGTGTCACCTGGACAGAATATACGGATTGGAGTGAGTGTGCTGAACTGTGACACACAGAAAGGTTACACGCAGCTGTGTGAAATGGATTTGTATCACTGAGCTAAAACAACAAAAAAACTAATTTTTTTTATATTTTTTTTATTTTTTAGTTTTGTTTTTTTGGAACGTGACGTGCAGAAACTATCGTAGAGCTGACTGACACCCTACTGACGGTGGCTATTTAGACTGCGACCCAGACAAATGTCGCACAGAGATTTTTAGGATCAAGCTATATACGTGACAGGTAGCAAATGACTTGGTTGTATTCTGTGACGTACAGAAAGTGTCACCTGGACAGAATATACGGATTGGAGTGAGTGTGCTGAACTGTGACACACAGAAAGGTTACACGCAGCTGTGTGAAATGGATTTGTATCACTGAGCTAAAACAACAAATACAACTAATTTTTTTATATTTTTTTATATTTTTTTTTAGTTTTGTTTTTTTTGGAACGTGACGTGCAGAAACTATCGTAGAGCTGACTGACACCCTACTGACGGTGGCTATTTAGACTGCGACCCAGACAAATGTCGCACAGAGATTTTTAGGATCAAGCTATATACGTGACAGGTAGCAAATGACTTGGTTGTATTCTGTGACGTACAGAAAGTGTCACCTGGACAGAATATACGGATTGGAGTGAGTGTGCTGAACTGTGACACACAGAAAGGTTACACGCAGCTGTGTGAAATGGATTTGTATCACTGAGCTAAAACAACAAAAAAACTAATTTTTTTTATATTTTTTTTTTTATTTTTTTGTTTTTTTTTTGGAACGTGACGTGCAGAAACTATCGTAGAGCTGACTGACACCCTACTGACGGTGGCTATTTAGACTGCGACCCAGACAAATGTCGCACAGAGATTTTTAGGATCAAGCTGTATACGTGACAGGTAGCAAATGACTTGGTTGTATTCTGTGACGTACAGAAAGTGTCACCTGGACAGAATATACGGATTGGAGTGAGTGTGCTGAACTGTGACACACAGAAAGGTTACACGCAGCTGTGTGAAATGGATTTGTATCACTGAGCTAAAACAACAAAAAAACTAATTTTTTTTATATTTTTTTATATTTTTTTTAGTTTTGTTTTTTTGGAACGTGACGTGCAGAAACTATCGTAGAGCTGACTGACACCCTACTGACGGTGGCTATTTAGACTGCGACCCAGACAAATGTCGCACAGAGATTTTTAGGATCAAGCTATATACGTGACAGGTAGCAAATGACTTGGTTGTATTCTGTGACGTACAGAAAGTGTCACCTGGACAGAATATACGGATTGGAGTGAGTGTGCTGAACTGTGACACACAGAAAGGTTACACGCAGCTGTGTGAAATGGATTTGTATCACTGAGCTAAAACAACAAATACAACTAATTTTTTTATATATTTTTTTTTATATTTTTTTTGTTTTGTTTTTTTGGAACGTGACGTGCAGAAACTATCGTAGAGCTGACTGACACCCTACTGACGGTGGCTATTTAGACTGCGACCCAGACAAATGTCGCACAGAGATTTTTAGGATCAAGCTATATACGTGACAGGTAGCAAATGACTTGGTTGTATTCTGTGACGTACAGAAAGTGTCACCTGGACAGAATATATGGATTGGAGTGAGTGTGCTGAACTGTGACACACAGAAAGGTTACACGCAGCTGTGTGAAATGGATTTGTATCACTGAGCTAAAACAACAAATACAACTAATTTTTTTATATATTTTTTTTATATTTTTTTTTAGTTTTGTTTTTTTTGGAACGTGACGTGCAGAAACTATCGTAGAGCTGACTGACACCCTACTGACGGTGGCTATTTAGACTGCGACCCAGACAAATGTCGCACAGAGATTTTTAGGATCAAGCTGTATACGTGACAGGTAGCAAATGACTTGGTTGTATTCTGTGACGTACAGAAAGTGTCACCTGGACAGAATATACGGATTGGAGTGAGTGTGCTGAACTGTGACACACAGAAAGGTTACACGCAGCTGTGTGAAATGGATTTGTATCACTGAGCTAAAACAACAAATACAACTAATTTTTTTTATATATTTTTTTTATTTTTTTTAGTTTTGTTTTTTTTGGAACGTGACGTGCAGAAACTATCGTAGAGCTGACTGACACCCTACTGACGGTGGCTATTTAGACTGCGACCCAGACAAATGTCGCACAGAGATTTTTAGGATCAAGCTATATACGTGACAGGTAGCAAATGACTTGGTTGTATTCTGTGACGTACAGAAAGTGTCACCTGGACAGAATATACGGATTGGAGTGAGTGTGCTGAACTGTGACACACAGAAAGGTTACACGCAGCTGTGTGAAATGGATTTGTATCACTGAGCTAAAACAACAAATAAACTAATTTTTTTATATATTTTTTTTATATTTTTTTTAGTTTTTTTTTTTGGAACGTGACGTGCAGAAACTATCGTAGAGCTGACTGACACCCTACTGACGGTGGCTATTTAGACTGCGACCCAGACAAATGTCGCACAGAGATTTTTAGGATCAAGCTATATACGTGACAGGTAGCAAATGACTTGGTTGTATTCTGTGACG
The DNA here is from genome assembly GCA_900303285.1 of Rhinella marina. Classification (NCBI taxonomy): domain Eukaryota; kingdom Metazoa; phylum Chordata; class Amphibia; order Anura; family Bufonidae; genus Rhinella; species Rhinella marina. The sequence goes on along the minus strand of ONZH01028150.1, from coordinate 44,851 downwards.
TACAGAAAGTGTCACCTGGACAGAATATACGGATTGGAGTGAGTGTGCTGAACTGTGACACACAGAAAGGTTACACGCAGCTGTGTGAAATGGATTTGTATCACTGAGCTAAAACAACAAAAAAACTAATTTTTTTATATTTTTTATATTTTTTTTAGTTTTGTTTTTTTTGGAACGTGACGTGCAGAAACTATCGTAGAGCTGACTGACACCCTACTGACGGTGGCTATTTAGACTGCGACCCAGACAAATGTCGCACAGAGATTTTTAGGATCAAGCTATATACGTGACAGGTAGCAAATGACTTGGTTGTATTCTGTGACGTACAGAAAGTGTCACCTGGACAGAATATACGGATTGGAGTGAGTGTGCTGAACTGTGACACACAGAAAGGTTACACGCAGCTGTGTGAAATGGATTTGTATCACTGAGCTAAAACAACAAAAAAACTAATTTTTTTATATATTTTTTTTATATTTTTTTAGTTTTGTTTTTTTGGAACGTGACGTGCAGAAACTATCGTAGAGCTGACTGACACCCTACTGACGGTGGCTATTTAGACTGCGACCCAGACAAATGTCGCACAGAGATTTTTAGGATCAAGCTATATACGTGACAGGTAGCAAATGACTTGGTTGTATTCTGTGACGTACAGAAAGTGTCACCTGGACAGAATATACGGATTGGAGTGAGTGTGCTGAACTGTGACACACAGAAAGGTTACACGCAGCTGTGTGAAATGGATTTGTATCACTGAGCTAAAACAACAAATACAACTAATTTTTTTATATATTTTTTTTATATTTTTTTAGTTTTGTTTTTTTGGAACGTGACGTGCAGAAACTATCGTAGAGCTGACTGACACCCTACTGACGGTGGCTATTTAGACTGCGACCCAGACAAATGTCGCACAGAGATTTTTAGGATCAAGCTATATACGTGACAGGTAGCAAATGACTTGGTTGTATTCTGTGACGTACAGAAAGTGTCACCTGGACAGAATATACGGATTGGAGTGAGTGTGCTGAACTGTGACACACAGAAAGGTTACACGCAGCTGTGTGAAATGGATTTGTATCACTGAGCTAAAACAACAAATACAACTAATTTTTTTTATATATTTTTTTTATATTTTTTTTTAGTTTTGTTTTTTTGGAACGTGACGTGCAGAAACTATCGTAGAGCTGACTGACACCCTACTGACGGTGGCTATTTAGACTGCGACCCAGACAAATGTCGCACAGAGATTTTTAGGATCAAGCTGTATACGTGACAGGTAGCAAATGACTTGGTTGTATTCTGTGACGTACAGAAAGTGTCACCTGGACAGAATATACGGATTGGAGTGAGTGTGCTGAACTGTGACACACAGAAAGGTTACACGCAGCTGTGTGAAATGGATTTGTATCACTGAGCTAAAACAACAAATACAACTAATTTTTTTATATATTTTTTTTATATTTTTTTTTAGTTTTGTTTTTTTTGGAACGTGACGTGCAGAAACTATCGTAGAGCTGACTGACACCCTACTGACGGTGGCTATTTAGACTGCGACCCAGACAAATGTCGCACAGAGATTTTTAGGATCAAGCTGTATACGTGACAGGTAGCAAATGACTTGGTTGTATTCTGTGACGTACAGAAAGTGTCACCTGGACAGAATATATGGATTGGAGTGAGTGTGCTGAACTGTGACACACAGAAAGGTTACACGCAGCTGTGTGAAATGGATTTGTATCACTGAGCTAAAACAACAAATACAACTAATTTTTTTATATATTTTTTTTATATTTTTTTTTAGTTTTGTTTTTTTTGGAACGTGACGTGCAGAAACTATCGTAGAGCTGACTGACACCCTACTGACGGTGGCTATTTAGACTGCGACCCAGACAAATGTCGCACAGAGATTTTTAGGATCAAGCTATATACGTGACAGGTAGCAAATGACTTGGTTGTATTCTGTGACGTACAGAAAGTGTCACCTGGACAGAATATATGGATTGGAGTGAGTGTGCTGAACTGTGACACACAGAAAGGTTACACGCAGCTGTGTGAAATGGATTTGTATCACTGAGCTAAAACAACAAATACAACTAATTTTTTTATATATTTTTTTTTTATTTTTTTTAGTTTTGTTTTTTTTGGAACGTGACGTGCAGAAACTATCGTAGAGCTGACTGACACCCTACTGACGGTGGCTATTTAGACTGCGACCCAGACAAATGTCGCACAGAGATTTTTAGGATCAAGCTGTATACGTGACAGGTAGCAAATGACTTGGTTGTATTCTGTGACGTACAGAAAGTGTCACCTGGACAGAATATACGGATTGGAGTGAGTGTGCTGAACTGTGACACACAGAAAGGTTACACGCAGCTGTGTGAAATGGATTTGTATCACTGAGCTAAAACAACAAATACAACTAATTTTTTTTATATTTTTTTTATATTTTTTTTAGTTTGTTTTTTTGGAACGTGACGTGCAGAAACTATCGTAGAGCTGACTGACACCCTACTGACGGTGGCTATTTAGACTGCGACCCAGACAAATGTCGCACAGAGATTTTTAGGATCAAGCTATATACGTGACAGGTAGCAAATGACTTGGTTGTATTCTGTGACGTACAGAAAGTGTCACCTGGACAGAATATACGGATTGGAGTGAGTGTGCTGAACTGTGACACACAGAAAGGTTACACGCAGCTGTGTGAAATGGATTTGTATCACTGAGCTAAAACAACAAATACAACTAATTTTTTTATATATTTTTTTTATATTTTTTTTTGTTTTGTTTTTTTTGGAACGTGACGTGCAGAAACTATCGTAGAGCTGACTGACACCCTACTGACGGTGGCTATTTAGACTGCGACCCAGACAAATGTCGCACAGAGATTTTTAGGATCAAGCTGTATACGTGACAGGTAGCAAATGACTTGGTTGTATTCTGTGACGTACAGAAAGTGTCACCTGGACAGAATATACGGATTGGAGTGAGTGTGCTGAACTGTGACACACAGAAAGGTTACACGCAGCTGTGTGAAATGGATTTGTATCACTGAGCTAAAACAACAAATACAACTAATTTTTTTATATATTTTTTTTATATTTTTTTTTAGTTTTGTTTTTTTTGGAACGTGACGTGCAGAAACTATCGTAGAGCTGACTGACACCCTACTGACGGTGGCTATTTAGACTGCGACCCAGACAAATGTCGCACAGAGATTTTTAGGATCAAGCTGTATACGTGACAGGTAGCAAATGACTTGGTTGTATTCTGTGACGTACAGAAAGTGTCACCTGGACAGAATATATGGATTGGAGTGAGTGTGCTGAACTGTGACACACAGAAAGGTTACACGCAGCTGTGTGAAATGGATTTGTATCACTGAGCTAAAACAACAAATACAACTAATTTTTTTATATTTTTTTTTATATTTTTTTTAGTTTTGTTTTTTTTGGAACGTGACGTGCAGAAACTATCGTAGAGCTGACTGACACCCTACTGACGGTGGCTATTTAGACTGCGACCCAGACAAATGTCGCACAGAGATTTTTAGGATCAAGCTGTATACGTGACAGGTAGCAAATGACTTGGTTGTATTCTGTGACGTACAGAAAGTGTCACCTGGACAGAATATACGGATTGGAGTGAGTGTGCTGAACTGTGACACACAGAAAGGTTACACGCAGCTGTGTGAAATGGATTTGTATCACTGAGCTAAAACAACAAATACAACTAATTTTTTTTATATATTTTTTTTTTTGTTTTGTTTTTTTTTGGAACGTGACGTGCAGAAACTATCGTAGAGCTGACTGACACCCTACTGACGGTGGCTATTTAGACTGCGACCCAGACAAATGTCGCACAGAGATTTTTAGGATCAAGCTGTATACGTGACAGGTAGCAAATGACTTGGTTGTATTCTGTGACGTACAGAAAGTGTCACCTGGACAGAATATACGGATTGGAGTGAGTGTGCTGAACTGTGACACACAGAAAGGTTACACGCAGCTGTGTGAAATGGATTTGTATCACTGAGCTAAAACAATAAAAAAACTAATTTTTTTTGTATATTTTGTTTTGGATTTTTGTTTTTTTTGGAATGTGACATGCAGAAACTATCGTAGAGCTAACTGACACCCTAGTGACGGTAGCTATTTAGACTGCGACCCAGACAAATGTCGCACAGAAATTTTTGGGATCAAGCTATACACGTGCCAGGCAGCAAAAGACTTTGTTGTATTCAGTGACGTACAGAAAGTGTCACCTGGACATAAAATAGTGAGTGTACTGAACTGTGACACACAGTATGGTTCCAGAGATATAACAAAAAAAAAAAAATAGGGGGTTATATATGGCGATAGCTGCACTTCTAGTGCCAGCCAGCCAGCCAAGCCAGGAGACAAAAAAAAATGTCTTCTAGCCCTTAGAAGGGCTGTTGGGTTCTTTGTGGGTGATTCCTGCCTAACAGAGAACTAAATGCAGGCCCTAACACTCTCCCTGAAAGGCAGCAGCTCTATCCCTAACGACATCCAGACGGCATCTGAGCCGAGCACCGTGGCCAGTCACTAGTATATTCCAGGGTCACCTGATCAGGCCAGCCAACCATGTAAGGGCCCCACGTGATGCTGGGTGTACCGCAGAGTCTCCTGGCTTGTGATTGGCTGTGTTTATAGGCGCCAAAAAAGCACAATGCGGAAGTTGCCATTTCCTCGAGCATGGCGAGATACTCGTCCGAGCAGCGAGCACTTACGAGTACCCTAATACTCGAACGAGCACCAAGCTTGGACGAATATGCTCGCTCATCTCTAGTCACAATATTATAAATATGTGTATAATATGTATAATAAAATACCATATCTTTGCTTATAAGTATGTTATATTTTGAGAAGCCTTTCTTTTCACTTTGATACATTTTGGTATAATTACTGAAAATATAAATCAACAGAGATGGTGCCACTGTGCCATGTACTAATGGGGCTTTCCCTATTAATTCACTATTGGAAAAAAAAGAAAGAAAAGAAACAAACTATGGATACATAAATCCAAGACCTTTACAATCAGCTGACAATTACACAAATTATAGCAACTTGTGGAAGTATTTTATTATAATCAGTATATGAATAATGATTCTGAACTTTTGACATCAGAGTGAAGAAGAATATGAATGATGCCATTATCCTATTTGTAATACTTTTTCTGTTTTTAAAATACATATACTTAAAGAATTCTTACACATTAAAGATTTGTTGCAGAAATAAGAGTGTCCCATTTTTATGAATGGGGTTTGCAAAAATCCAAGCTTATGATACAGAAACAATCCCATTCGCTCATTGAAATCTCTGCAACAAATCTGCAACAACAAATTCAGCAGCAAAAAGCAGCAAAAGTAAAAGGATGCATATGACTTCTTTTATTTATTGAATTAACTGTTGGCTTTGTCTTTCAAAAATGCCCCATGAAACCTGAATGTGTGATTGTACTCTTATAGACAAGTGTTTATGTAAAATTAAAGGGTGTCTTTCGCCTGTTTTTCACTAATATAACTAAGAGCACTGCCCCACAGAAGATTGCATACATATCCCAGACATACCTGTGTGCACTTTGTGTCTGAATTACATGTACAGGAAAAGCACTTTTATCCTGCTGGAAAACAGCTCCCAAGTGCCCAGCTCTGCTGCTGCAAGTGCCCAAAGCAAACCAGACTGGAGAGGGGAGGGCTACTTTAGCAGCTCATATCTTGGGATTGGTAGCAGATAGAAAATGGTTCTGACCTTCTTAAAATGCATTCCAAGCTTTCAAATAATACAAAAAAATCACAGCATTATATCCAGTATATCAGAAGATATAGCTGAAATCAAGTCGGAAGAAAAAGCTGTTTTTACTTTCACCTTCAGCTGGGCACTTGGGAGCTGTTTTCCAGCAGGATAAAAGTGATTTTTCTGAACATGGAATACAGACACACAGTGCACACAGGTTTGTCTGGGATGTGTTTGCAATCTTCTGTGGGGCACTGCTGTTAGTTATATAGGTGAAAAACAGGTGAAAGACTCCCTTTAAGCACTATTATTCTACTGGTTTGCGTGACACAAGAAAGCATGGCTTGAATTTTTTTTAGTATGGTTGACTTATCAAATTATCAATTAAGTCAAACTGATGTTATGAATTCTATTTTTAATCTGTTACATTTTAATGTATAGTTGAATTAAGTATTCTCTTTTGAAGTTATTGCTGAATATTCAGTTTTGTAACATTGGTGCACTGATCCTACAAATACAAATATGTAAATATTTGTATTAGTAAATAAATTAGAAAAGGAGTATAGATAAAAGTAAAATGTATAATGGTTGTCTATTCTGTAACAATATTCGAAGATATAATGACTTCATGCAAACTTCAGCATTTCTATAACTTATAGTTAGAGATTTATGAAACGGTTTTATGAAACAAAAATAGATTTGCTTCATTCACAGGCACTGTTTATTTCTTTTCTTCTCACTGTTTATTCTCTTCTTTAGAAAAGTATAAGTAACAGTCTGTTTCATTTTTTAAATTATTAGAATCCTTTCATTAAGGCATACAAATTCAAAGCACAAAAATTAACAAAAATCCAAAGCAGAAACAATGCTTTTTAAGATATAAGCTGAGCTAATTGAAGTATGACACATCATTAGTAACCGTTCTAATTCATTGCATCTTTCAAAAAGCAACCTTTCAGAATGACACAAAGCTTAATTTGCAATCTACACATGAGCTTAGACTTCAGGCTAAGCACTTTCTCCTTTCTTAGAGACCATTCTCTGAAGGTCAGAATGAAAATTGTCCTAAATGTTCACCATATGATATTTAAATGTTGCCTTCTCACGGTGCCTGTATATCAAAAATATAACCTAAAAATTGAAGTTGTTAAATGGTGATCTTTAGAAAGTATTTTATCTTACTCACTACAAAACTAAAATCTAAATTAATGTAATTTAATAAGTATTAATATCTCTAAATCAGGAATCTCAAGGGTTGCAGTTAATTAATTTATTTATTTTCTGCACTTATATAACGCTAATATATTCCACAGCGCTTTACAGACATTAGAATCGGGCTGTCCCCAATGGGGCTCACTTTAACCCTTTTATGGCCAGGCCTTATGAAGGCCCTAATGACCATACATTTATATTAAAGGGGTTATCCCATGAATAATGTAAAAAATGAAACTCAGATATCATATAGTATGTGACAACCTCTTTCTAACAAGGCTAGAACCAGCCCTGTACCTCACATGAATCCAGAAATCTCCCCATTTCCCCTGCTAGATTTATATCCAGCTGACAGCTCAAGGGGAGTGTCTTTACTGCTGCAGCTCAGGAGGCGTGTCTCAGTTCTCCCTATCACAGCTCAGGAGGCAGCTGAAAGATTAAACTGAGCATGTGCGGCCTTCTCAGTGAGCAGGTCAAAGAAATAAGAAATTAAGTTGCACTATACTGATACATTTTACTGAATAACTCCGTAGCTATACAAAATCATTAATTACATGCAGTTACAAAAGTGTTTAGATCCAGGTGCTGGTTTGAAAACTGTAGAATATTTTTCGTGGGACAACCCCTTTAAGTAACACAAAAAAATTGTTAAAATTAGTTCCTTATTTTGTGATGATTGTTTTTGATGTATAATATGTTTCTTTTTTTCTTTTCACATTTTTTTAAACTTATTTTTCTATACATTGACACATAATATATTACTTCTGTCTTCTCCTCAGGGTCTCTGGCTATCACTGACAGCCAGGAACCCAACCTGATCCTGCTAGAGTGCAGGTGCAGTAGCGTTAATCCGGCTCAGTACATGTACAGTGTCTGGATTAAGGTTATGCTGCAAATGTTTGTAAATGTGCTAACTACATGGGACATAGATAACACGCATACAAATATTTTGCAGTTGTGATAGGGTTAAAGGGGTAATCTAATTTATGATATTTATTGTATATCATGTGTATGGGATTACTACCAAGCTATTTTACACTCCTGAGATACAGACATGAAGTAGCTACACATGAACATATCTATCTTCATTGTAGCTTATGAAGGTTACAAGTAGAGATGAGCAAATCATTCAAAATTTTATTCGCCGAACATTCGTTGAACTTTTCATAGGATTCGTATATTCTACGAATATATTTGACAAATCTGCGTACAAATCGTACGCTATTATGGGGCATTTTGCGAACATTCGAGCACTAATAACGAACGTTCAGTTTTAAAAGGTATGCAACTTCTTTGAACACGTACGCATGAGCGTACAAATTGCGTATGAAAATGACGGGTTTTGCTGGAGAGGAATAGTGGAGCAGGAGGAACGCTCTGAGTCTGACCCCTGGCTACATATGGATGCTGTATCAGCAGATGACAGCAGATCATCCGGCTGTGACTGAGATGAGCGTGTCATCCACTCCACTACCTCATCCACTTTCTCCTCCACTACAATTTTGTGTTTTGGTTGGGTTAGCCCAGTGGAACACGAGCCAAGTATTGTGAATACTACAAGTAGAAGCTCCGGCTACAGGTCCTTTGGCGGTGCTGCCCTGTGCCACCTTCTCCTTTTTTTTAGAGCTCGAGGTCTGGCTGGAACTTTGCTTATCCATTCCAGACATTTTTCACTTGACTCTGTGGCCCTGCAGCTGGTCTTTTTCTTTTTCTTTGTCCCTGTCTCTTTCCCTGTCTCTCTCCCTATCTCTCTCCCTGTGTCTCTCTCCCTGCCTGATTAATTACTAGCCCTGTACTGGCCCTGCACTTGCCCTGCACTTGCCCTGCACTTGCCCTGCACTTGCCCTACACTTGCCCTACACTTGCCCTGCAGTATCCCTGATGTGTAATATGGATTCCCAGAACAATTACACCTCAATTTCAACAACACAGGTCTCAGTCTTTAGGAACTTCACACACAGTGCTTCTGCTCGTCTCAGCAGTCGCAGAAAAAGTGATGCATCACTGGCTTACCGAGCCTGAGCCAATCAGAGCAAGCCCTGCCCACTAGGTCAGGTGACCGCTTTCTTCCCGGGCTTTTGCGCACAAATAACAAACTAACAGTAAAAGTTCGCTAAGTAATTGAATTTGTACGCAACAGCGTATAGGGTAACTTATACGTAGCACTAGCATACAATTTATCGGACAAGTAAGTAGCGAATGAGTAGAAAGCCTTAGGAACATTTTCAAATCTTAACGGAGCGAATCTCCAAATATTCTGATTCGCTTAGTAGATTTCCAAGATTCGATACGAATCAACGAATCGGCGAATAGATTAGCTCATCTCTAGTTACAAGAACAACTGAGCATTTCACAGCTCAAAAACACAAGAATGGAGAGAGCTGCTTACATACAGTAAGTATCCACCCAACCTTACCTTAGGTCAAATTTAAAGCATTCCACAAAACCTTTCATAGACTGCAATAAACAACAAACATAGACAAATATAGACTTTAACCCCTTCCCAACCGCATCACGTAAATTTATGTCAGCCGTCGGATATTTAAAAATGGTGCCCACTTGCGAGTGCAGCGAGCACTATAGCCACCAGATGCCTGCTGTTTTAAAAAGCAGATACCTGGCACTAATGTATGCCATTGACTATAACATCAATCGCATACTTAAAGCTAGAGATGAGTGAAGTTACCAAAAATTTGTTTTGACAGCTTCACCAAAGTTCACAAAGAAGTTTGATTCCTTATGAATTACTTTGTCATGAATCGCATTTCATTGTATGTAGTGGTCGCAAAGATTGTGAATGGTGATGCACCCTTCAGATGCTTGTTTAACGCTGATTGTGGCACCTGACAGTCACATTGAGGCCTTTCAGGGGTTAATCAGGGGTTAAAAAATACATACTTTCTTCATCCATTTGCTCGCAGAGAGGCTGTTGTGTCCATCTTGATTGAAGGAAACAAATCTTGCTCACTGACATGATGCACACTGGACTGAAGCGGCCAGCGTGATGACTTAGTGATGTTTTTCTTCAATCAAAATGGCTTGAGGTATGTTTTTTTTCCCTTATTGCCATTTCAGGAAAAATTGATTCTTTACCATGAAGCACCAGGAAATTTGAAGCACCATTAATTAAAACCTGCATTTTAGATGCCACTCTTAATAAAGCCCTGCACTGGCGGAGTATCCACCATAGTTATGTAGAGGTACCAGCCTCTACATAACTTTGGCGGATCGACGGTCGCTTCTAAATGTAAGACAGCTTCCTAGCTATCTTACATTTAGGTCATTTTCTATGCCTAAAACAGGGGTCAAAAATGGCAAATGAGATGCGACTGCCGGACTAGATTGCTTCTGTGAGAGAAGAAATCTAGGGGAGCGTGGCCAAATGCTGAGCCACCAAGATGTATAATTTCTGTGCTCTTTGACTCGGTGTTTAATCCTTGGCCATCGGTGAATAATGGGACTTATTTTAGGCTGGTACATACCAAAACTACAACTACAGACATTTCTAGTGACTGTAAGTCATATTCAGCATTGTACTTCTTCCACGATTATACAGTATTGCAAGTTCTCTTGAACCACTCCCTGGTTGAACTTGTTTATACAAACACTCCTCTTCTCACATTTCTTATCGTTGGAGACTGGATGATTTATTACTAGAATAATCTCAAAGCATTAATAAGATAAAAAAATCAACTAGTGCAATATTTTGAGATTAATGATAACAACTAGGTCTCCTTACAGACACTGTGGGTAAATCACATGTCAGATGACACTTTATCTCACTTTCAGCTCATGTATAGAAAAAGAGAACAAAACAAATATCTGAACTTCAACAGAAAATCTCTGGTTTGGAAGGTTTGCACAAAAAATCATTGGTGGCAGCCCATCTTGATGAACTAACCTCCCTCCGTGTAGGATTGAAAAATATTCTGAATCTCTGCTTTGCCAAATCCTATGTTTTTGCAAAGTATAAACACTATGCTCACGGTGATAAACAGACTAGATTTATGTTAGCTCAAATAAAAAAACGGAAACCTAAATCTTTTACAGCAAACTTAAAAGACACTTTAGGTGCCGTGTTGCATAAAACAGAAGACATTGCACAAGAAATTAGTCAATAATTTAGGATGGGATGGCAGTGCAGAATTAAAATGATCAAATAGAGGGCTTCTTTACTTTTCTTTCCCTCCACAACTAACCTCAGATCAATCCCATTACTTATGCTCGCCTGTCTCTTTACAAGAGATCAAAGCATCGATCACCAACACCAATAAAAATAAAATCCCAGGCCCTGATGGTCTCTCATCTTTTTACTATAACACTGTAAAGACCCTGCACTCTGTAATAACTACAGACCTATCTCTCTTCTCAACGTGGCTCTTAAAATATTCGCAAAAATACTATCAAATCGTCTATGCACTTTTCTTCCTTCTCATATAGATCCTGACCAGGTCAGCTTAGTTCCTAGTACAGACGGTAAAGATTATATACGCTGTATATAGGGTTTTACAATTGATATCCTATGAACAAACCATATCGACACCTCTAATCTTTCTCTGTACTGATGCCAAGAAGTAATTCGACTGAGTTGATTGGCATCCTTTGGAATCCCCCTTAAGTTTATAGAGGCTATCTTTACTATCTACAGCCACCCCATGGCCAGAGTTCTGGTTAATGATCTTGTATCACCTTTGTTATGTATATCAAGTTGTCTATCATCACCTTTTTTATTTGATCTGGTTCCGCAGGGCATTGTTGAAAATGAAGAGGTCATTGTGAACACTGGTTAGCAGTGTGGGACGTGGCCAAAGGACTTCCACTTCTATGCCTTTCTGTGACTTTTCCAGTTTCTTTTTATCTCTGTTACAACCTGCTGATCCCACTCTGTGACACTCTAGGCATAGTGACCACTTCCATCCGAGAACATCCCAAAATGGTGAGGTACTGTTGATCAACTGTTAAGTGTCTTGGTCTCATGATGTCAAAATTTGAACAGAATGATTAGAAGGATTGTTTAAATACCAATTCTAATTGAACCATGAAATTTATTGGGCAATTCATGCATCAAACACCTGTTGTGAATTTTGGCATTAAGCTCCTTATTAGAGAACAGCAAGTTGTGCAAAAGGTACTGAAACATTGAACAGTTGGACATGTGCATTCACAAGTCTAGAGAAGGTCACATTGATTTCACCTGTAAAGGTCAGAGTGCATTTTAGGTTAATTTTGAACTTTCACACACAAGCCAAATATCCCACTGTGAACAGTGTATTACCACAAAAAATTAAGGACAGATGGCTATATACATGGGATCAGATATGCTGGGATGAAATGCAAAACTGCAGCATATGCAAGTGATCTCTTACTACTGTTATATAACCCAATCAACTCACTCTCCATTGTAGAACAATTATTACTTGACTTTGGCAAAGTTTCTAACTTTAAAGTGAATATGAAGAAGTAAAAAATCCTCAATGATCAGTCAATTTACCGTTCAACTGGTCTCAACCCATAATCAAATTTCTAGGCATTAAAATATCTTCAAATATCTGTCAATTATATAAATACAATTTCCCACCTCTATTATAGGAGAAAACCCAAACATTATCCACTTGGTCAATTATGCTCTTGGTCCATACATCTCATGGTTTGGACGAAAAAACATAGCTAAATGTGTTATCTGGTCAAAAATTACATATTTGTTGCAAGAGCTACCTCTACATATTCCAAAGACATTCTATGTAGCTGTCAATAAAATATTCTCTACGTTCAAGGAACTGTGTATCAAATATGTAATTTTACCACAAAAATCTTAAGGTATAGACCTTCCAGACCCCAAATTCTTCACACATTTCTGCAGTGGTTGTCTGGATCTGGAGGCATCCTCATAAATGGGTCCCTATACAAGAAGATATGATAAATATACTATTGAGACAATTGATATTTACTGTGCAGAACATATTGCAACTCTGGAACATTACAACCTTCATCAACAAGCTGAATTCAATATTTGTTTTAATGTAGAATTATGAAGTAGGAAGAGAATGCTCGTCCTAGGGCGTTAAGTAACGCCATATTAGGACGAGCATTCTCGTCCTAGGTCGGCAACGTGTTAAGCAGAATATGCAAAGAATTATATTTACATTTTCATATTTTAATTTTAGAAATAAAATATTAGTATTCTTTGTAGCATAACAACTGAAGTGAATGAAAATAGACTGCACTGTATATCACAAAAGAGTATGTATAATATATATCACAAAAGGCCAGTAAATATAGAAGTTTTGAATACAAAGTACAGATAAACAAAGAAACATTTTAGACCTATATTTATTACCCATAACAACCAATCTCATCTTTTTATTTTTCAAAAGCATTATACGAAATGAAAACTGCATTGTGATTGATTGCTACAGACAAGTTTTCTTTTAGATGGTGTTATAAAACTTTCCCAAGTTCAACTTTTATCCTGTAATGCTGGTCTAGTCAAAACAAATGCCATGAAGCAGAAGCCAAATTTCAATATCCTACAGGGATATGCAACCTATAATCTTATTGTCCTTGACAAGTGGCTGCCTTGTGAAGGGGTCAAAGACTGGGGACATATGGGACATATGATACCCCATTTAAATACATATGTGACTACATTGAATAAGATATGAGTGAGATGACATGTGACTGGCCACTAGTGGCCCTTAGTCGGGCAGCCCCCTTAGAACTAATGGAGTGAGATATTGACAATTAGTATACAAAGAAAAGTGCTCTTATTACTGCACAGGATTTGCCTTCTTATCGAACGTAGCTTCTTATTTATTTTATGCATTTTGTTATTTTGGTGCTATGTCCTGACTTCCTGGGAAAAGCTAGAGGGGCTGGTGAAAGGAAGTGTCAGGAGGGCAGAAAGTCAGCATTTAGAGAGCAACAGAATCAGGCGTGTCTGCTAAGTTGTTTACCTGATGTGTGCTGTGATCGGCCAGAGATCGAAGGCTTCATCCATAGTGAGCAAGGGAGGATTATTAAAGATCTGTGACCGCCTGCTAAAGAGGATCTGTAGTCTTCATTTATAATCAGGAGCTGAGGAGATCAGAGGCCTGTCTTCCCTGAGGCCAACGTTGGATCATCCATCATGAAAACCAAACTGCAATTCAGGCAGGGCCGGACTGGGACTAAAAAGCAGCCCTGGCACAAACCCTCTGCCAACCCACATAAAAATTGCCATTTTCACAACACTGGAGTATGTCAGTAAGGGTGGGTTCACACTAAAAGCATATGCGTTTTCACCAAAACGCATGTGTTTGGTTGATAGAAACATGTGTTTAGCATTGTTAATCATTATCATTAATATTACAACGCTAAACACGTTTCTATCAACCAAACGCATGCGTTTTTGTGAAAGTGCATATGCGTTTAGCATTGCGTTTTGCCCGATGCGTTTCAAAACGTCACCAAAATGCAACGTGTGAACCCAACCTTAGGGTAAACTGACTGAGCTACATTTGCAATCAATTAGAAATACCTGGAGTGTGTGGTTTCACTGAACCCCTGTGTGTTTAAATATTAATTCAGTTACACCAAGAATATCGGGGTGAAGACACAAGACACGGGTCTGCTGCTGGTTTTCCACAGCTCAAATTGACATACTGTGGCTTGAAAACTCGCAGTGCAGGTCACTTTGTGCTGCGTTTTTTTGCAGCATGATGATACATCATAGCAGGTTAGCCACTGGGCATGTCCAAGACAGCTAATCGATTGTGAGTCCTGTTGGAATGCATCTTATAACAGCCATATATGGAATTCACCTTTTAGGATTAGGGCCAATTCACATTTTTTGGGGGGGCCACAAGGAGACATTATACTGTATGGGGGCAGCCAGAAGGAGACATTATACTGTATGGGGGCCACAAGGAAACGTTATACCGTATGGGGACAGCTACAAGGAAACGTTATACCATATGGGGGCAGCCTCAAGGAGACATTATACCGTATGGGGGCCACAAGGAGATGTTATACTGTATGGGGGCCACAAGGAGACGTTACATTGTATGGGGGCCACAAGGAGACATTATACAGTATGGGGGCAGACACAAGGCCCCCCACCTCCCCTCAGTATAGCATACATGGTCATTTTCCCACAGCCATGTTCACCCCCTCCACACACATTTTCCCACCGCCATGTTCACCCCCCACACACAAATTTTCCCGCCATATTCACCCCCCTACACACACATTTTTCCACCATGTTCACCCCTCCACATTTTTCCACCGCCATGTGCACCCACCATAATGCCCGTTTTTCCAGCGCTGCCTCCCTCCCACCTCTGTCTGCCATCCCCTCCCTATCTGTGGCTCATGGAGACAGCTGGCTTTTTTTATGGCAGACTGACAGGGGCTGCATCTTCTCAGAGGTGAAACCCTATCCGGGGTCTCTGCAGCCCACAGACTCCTCTGTCAGTCTCTGGGGTGTCACAGATGTCTCCGGTCCCTGCACAGCCTCAAACTGGCATCTACCACCCTGGGAAAGGGTTGGTGACACAGGCTGACACTATATCTATCATATACAGCTGCCCCTCTCCCACTCACCCGGGAGAAGTAGCAGCAGTGTGGTGCTCCAGGCCCCCGTCCTGCCCCGCTCCTCCATGTCTTCCTTCGTCCTCTCCATGATCTCGTCCAGCAGGTGAAACCAGTGAGTAACCAGAAGTGATGAGACACCATAGCTGCACCCACTCCGCCCGGTGCACAGGTGACTCACCGCTCCCTGCCCTCCCTGTCTCATCACCTCACCAGCTGTACGGACTCCCTCATCACCGGATCTGCAGGGAGTATTTACATATAAGATAATGGGTTTCATCAAAAAAGGCATAGATGCCCGTGATGAGAACATAGTCCTGCCACTCTTCAAATCACTAGTCAGACCACACATGGAGTACTGTGTACAGTTCTGGGCTCCTGTGAACAAGGCAGACATAGCAGAGCTGGAGAGGGTTCAGAGGAGGGCATAACTGGAATTGGTGGACTACAGTACCCAGAAAGATTATCAAAATTAGGGTTATTCACTTTAGAAAAAAGACAACTGAGGGGAGATCTAATAACTATGTAAAAATATATCAGGGGTCAGTACAGAGATCTCTCCCATGATCTTTTTATCCCAAGGACATCGAGGGGACATCCCCTGCGCCTGGGGGAAAGAAGGTTTGTTCACAAACATAGAAGAGGATTCTTTGCGGTAAGAGCAGCAAGACTATGGAACTCTCTTCCTGAGGAGGTGGTGATGGTAAGTTCACTAAAAGAGTTTAAGAGGGGTCTGGATTTATTTTTGGAGTATAATAATATTAAAGGTTATAGTTACTAGAGATGGGTTGTTGATCCAGGCAGTAATTCTGATTGCCAGATTGGAGTCGGGAAGGAATTTTTTCCCCTAACGTGAGGAAAATTGGCTTCTACCTCACAGGTTTTTTTTGCCTTCTTCTGGATCAACTTGCAGGATAAGGCCAGTTTCACACGACCGTGTTTCACGGCCCGATACGGGCCGTGAAAGCCCGACCTGTGCTCCCCCAGAGGACGGGAGCGCACGGCGTCATTGGTTGCTATGACGCCGTGCGCTTCCTGAGGCAGCCGCCGTACAGTGAAACACTGTATACGAGCGTGTACAGTGTTTCACTGTACAGCGGCGGCCTCAGGAAGCGCACGGCGTCATAGCAACCAATGACGCCGTGCGCTCCCGTCCTCTGGAGGAGCACAGGTCGGGCTTTCACGGCCCGTATCGGGCCGTGAAAAACGGTCGTGTGAAACCGGCCTAACAGGCCGAACTGGATGGACAGATGTCTTTTTTCGGCCTTATAAACTATGTTACTATGTATGTTACTATATTTAAAGGGCCCGCCCGATATTTGCACTGGGCGGCCCACTTTTTCAAAATATTGTGCGGCCCACCAGGCAAATGCCCGGTCCGGCAGATGGCCAGTCCGGACCTGAATTCAGGCCTGCACCAAAGATCTCAGCCGAAGCATTTTCCGCTTGATTAGTGCGCACTTTGATTGGGACTTAAATACTGAGCTCAGATCCGTCTCTGCAATGAAGATGAGGGCAAGTTTTGGTGCCAATGCAGCAGTTAAATCCTTATTACAGCAGCAAGTGGATCCACATCCCAGCTCTATAGTTAGAAGTAGCCAAGTGGGAGTTCAAGGAAGTCTAGTTGAGGTGAGGTGGGCATTACCAGCATCCGGGAGGGATAGTGTGGGATTTTTCCTGTATTTGGTCTCTGTGAGTCACAGTGCCCCTCAGGTACACAGACCCCAAATTTGGTGTTGATTTGTAGTGGTTCGGGTTCTCTGTATTGGGTTAGGAGATCCTGCTGAGTCAGCAAAGTTATTTTGGTTTAAACAGCTCACTGTCCATGTGTTCATTCTTGTGGTTCACTGTATCTTACGAACTCCCTCGGGTCCCCCTCTTACAGACTGACATTGGTTGCTACAGTTACATTTATTGTAAACTAAATTTCCTAAGTCCTTTTCCATTTCATGTTAGGTCTTATGTACTAGCCGTTTTGTGCATTGGGGACCAAAAATTGCAAACCCCAATGCATGGGCACCATCTGTGCAGCTGCCGCAGATGGATGCAGACCCATTCAACTTGAATGGGTCCGTGATCCTTTCCCACTACAAAAAAAAAAATAGAACATGTTCTATTTTTTGCAGTGCATATTGCTGAGAGAGAAACGCCATGGAAGTACTCTGTAGTGTTTCCATGTGGTTCCGTGACTCTGTTCTGTACCTTCAGGATTGCGGACCCATTCAAGTGAATGTGGTGCACAAACGGCCGGTGTCCGTATATTGTGGGCCTGTTGTTTGTGGCCCGCAATAAGGGTCTGGCTGGAATACATTCATGTGCAGGAACCCTTACCCAGTGTTTTACCATTTAGTATGTACTGGTGACTTGCATTATTCCTTCACATATGCATAACCTTACATTTTTCAGTGTTAAACCTCATCTGTCACTTCTTTGCCCAAGCCTCCAATCTATTCAAATCCATCAGCATACTACTGTACCCTTTTTTGTGTTACTCTACTCAGTTTGGTATCTTCATCAAAAATTAATATTTTACTGTGCAAGCCTTGTACAACATCATTAATAAATATATTGAGAGGAATAGGGCCCAATACTGACCCCTGTGGTACCCTACGGTGACTCAATCTGAGTATGTACCATTAAAAACCACCCTCTGTTTTCGATCACCGAGCTAGCTACTTACACACACACATACATACAGCCCTTTTCTCCCAGTCCAAGCATTATCATTTTATGCACTAACCTTTTATGTGGCACAGTATGAAATGATTTGGAGAAGTCAAGATATATGACATACATTAACTCCAGTCCAGTCTAGAACCTACCTCCTTCTGATTAATTTGACATGACCAGTCCTTAATAAACTGGTGCTGATATGGCATTATACACTTATTTTCATTTCAATACTCCAGGATAGCATCTCTTAGAAAACCTTCAAATACCTTACCCATAACAAATGTTAGACTTATTGGCCTATAATTTCCGGGCTCTAGAGCCTAGATGCTAGACTAAACAGCTAAGAAGCTGCAATAAATTTTAGTCTGTCATAGAGATGAGCAAATCGATTTGTCGATTTGTTGATTCGTATCGAATCTTGGGAATATTTAGCTGCGAAGCGAATCCGAATATTAGGTGATTCGCTTCGGTTTTGTACGCATTTGCTACGTAGTTTGTCCTAAATTATACGCTATTGCTACGTATAAGTTACTCTATACACTGTTGCGTACGAATTCAATTCATTCAGACGGTGGAAGAATTATACGTAAACCGCCATTCTGTAAAGGGGCCTTATCTTCCACCCGTCCGCCACAATCTCCACGCAGGGGATTACGTGAAGTATACCCCCATGAAGAGCCTTCAAGGCCCCTTTGCTACTGGGGTGAAACTCCTTAAGCGACCAGCTACTCCTGCAGCACCCCCAGAAGACTGGAGTGAGGAGGCCCAGGCCGCAGAAGAGGCTCGGTGTTCCCATGAGACCAATGATGGGACTCAATCTGAGGAGAAATTACAAGCTCAGCTGGAACCCCTGATACCAGATTTTCCACCGCCGCCTATCCTTCATGTGTGACAGATGACCACCAACAGTTTCGTGTACCAGCCATCGGTGGTACAATACCAACTGCCATGGCAGGTGCAGGCCTTACAGTCCGCTGCTCACGGAAGACCATTACCTGAGCACTTACAGCCAGAGATTCTGTCACCTTGTATGCCGGCGGGAGGATCTGGCCACTGCAAGGTAATGAGCAAGGCCCAAGTTGCCATGGCCCTTGCCAGTGTGACCGCCCGGTCACTACCAAGACCATCCATGAGAGGTCGGTGGGGGTCTGCTGCCACAGCCAGTGTCGCTTTCATGAGGCAGGATCGCCCTCTCATGTCTTTTAGCTCCAGCAGCAGTGAAGAGGACCTGCTGGCCTATGGATCCTGCAGCTTTTATGGGAGCCACAACGTGGACTTAACCTGAAGGGTGAGCACTAGTTGGCGTGTGTTTTTATTTTTGTTGCCCTGTGTTTGTCCTCACCCAGATGGACATGGATTGTCAGGACTCCCCCCCATAAAAAAAAAAAGTTTTAACCAAGATGCGCAGATGTGCGCCTCATCCCTTTTTTCCCCTTTTTCAGGTTATTGGGAGCCCCTTGAAAGAGGGTTTTTTAAGGAACCTTTGCTGCTATTTTTTTACCCATTTGGATTACAATTTTACCTATGTGGATTACAAATTGCAACTGAGTTTGGGACTCTGTTCCAGTTGTATGACAAGCGTCAGAAGAAAAGAGACTTAAACGTGTCCTTGAGCATATTAGGTAGGTGATATTTAAAATGTTTACATTATACCTATAATGTATTTGCACTATATTGTTTGCACTGGATTGTTTGCACTAATGTTTTTACCTTTCAGCAACGTTTTCAAGTATGTTGTCCATTGTGTGTATTTCTTTACAGGTACCGCAATGTGTCCTCATATTCACTTTATAGTATGGTGCATGGTTGTACAATGCACTTAGCTGGATAGACAGCACCTTAATTGTTCTACCTCAAATATATATACTGCCTCTGAGGGCGATTTCAGATCTGACCATTTACACTGGATCTGGCCCGGGTTCCGCAAGGTGTCGAAACGATGGCGCAAGCCTCCGATTACCTGCTGGATCACCTCCTTTTTATGCTGGTTCGGGTGGCGGTGTGTGCCATCGTAATCCTGCCGGTCCATCAGCCGGACTATGTATTTCAGCAGTGCAGCAGAGCGAAATGATGAGGATTGCCTGGATGCCATTTTCGAATATTCGCTCTGCCTCTGAGGAGTGCACGCGCGGCCTCTCGTCGTGCGTGCCTGCGTATTACGTCATCGCATAGACAATAGTATGCTGTGGATTCGTACGCTATTTGTACGCTCATGCGTACGTCTTCTAAGAAGTTGCGTACATTTTTTAAATGTACGTTCTTTATTAGTGCGCAAATGTTCGCTAATAGCACATAATAACGTATATTTTGTACGCAAATACAACAAATCTATTCGTCGAATATACGAATCTTAGGAAAAGTTCGGCGAATGTTCGGCAAATAATTTTTTTATTGATTCGCTCATCTCTATTCTGTCACATGGCAAGTGGGAGGATAAGCCAAATCTATAAGAGGCCTGTGCTTCTGCATAAATTTGGAGCATTATCTGTGCTGGGGGAATCAAGAGAGGAGGTGAAAATGCCGATCTTGATAAATGTCTCCCTTTGTCTCTACCTTGACAACAACTGAGTATTCTAAAAATACATTATATGTCATCATGTCTAGTTTCCTCTCGCCTTAATTGCTAACACCTCTTATGTAGAATGCAGTGACAGATGTTTCCTTCTGTTTCATATTTTCTTTACATGTACATATTAATAAGCTGTCATATATACTTGGAATTTAAATAGTTTTAGGATTGGAAAAATATAGTATAGTGCCAACTGCTGAAGCTAAAATGTTAAGTCACATTATAGACTTAAACTGAAAGTCCCGAGTCACTGCACTGTAGTCATTTTTCATGAATTAACAAAGTTAACTAAATATTAAATTAATTATGGAAGGCTTTTCCATTAAGTTTATAAATATGAAACATATATACTTGTGTCCTATCTATCTATCTATCTATCTATCTATCTATCTATCTATCTATCTATCTATCTATCTATCTATCTATCTATCTATCTCTGTCTTTATGCTTGTCTATTACTATTTTGCTGTTCTTGCATAACTAAGGGCTTGTTCACACATCAGTTATTTGATCAGTTATTTCCATCAGTTAGGCCTCATTCACACGTTCGTATAATGTGTCCTTTCCGCATCCGTTTCCGCAACTGCGGACAATTATGCGGATAGGATGTGGATAATTTCATTTCAATGGGTCCCGAAAAAATGCGGACAGTACACCGTGTGGTGTCCGCATCCGTGTGTCCGTTCCGACTGTCTGAATAAAGAAATCCTCCTGTCCTACTTTTCTCCCGAATTGCCGACCGTAGCACAATGAAAGTCTATAGATCCGCAAAAAAATGCGGAAGACATGCGGAAAGGCATCCGCATGTCATCCGTATTTGCGGATTCTGTTCCAGGAGGGGAGAAAAAAAAAGAAAAGGTACAGATGTTATTCATCCTTCCGTTTTTTGCGGATCCGCAAAAAACGGATGACATATGGATACATCCTTTCAGTTTTTTTACGGAAAAAACGGAACGGATGTCCTGGAAAAACTGAGTTTTGTACGGATCAACGGATCCGCAAAAAACTGACCGTTTTCCAGGATGTGCACAAATACGGACGTGTGAATGGACCCTTAGGCCCCATTCACACATCCTGTTTTTCTTTCCTGATTCGATCCCGATCCTGATCTGGATCCATTCATTTCAATGGGATCGAATCAGAAAAGAAAAACAGGACGTGTGAATGGAGCCTTATTGTGAGCCAAAACCAGGAGTGGAGGCTCCCCAGACATAAGGTATAATGAAAAGATTTGCACCTATTCTGTGTTTTTAACCCGCACCTGGTTTTGGCTCACAATAACTGATGGAAATAACTGATCAAATAACTGATGTGTGAACAAGGCGTAAGATCAATTCTACATCCACCAATAACTTTATGTATGATCAAATGTTTATATATTTCTCATCTAGTAAATGCTGTGAAATCAGTCATTAGTGAATGTTTTCTTGTATATGTATATAATTTACTAGATAAAATCCATATTTCTGTTATCTATTTCAATTTAGAGATATGCCAACAGTCTGAACGTGTAATTTTGTCATAACAGCACAAAATTATCAGTCAAAGCATATTGTAAGATTATCTATACAAAAACCAAACCCCTAAAGTTTTAAATTAAAGTGTCAAGGTTTAATTATTTTTCCATTAAATATTATATGTGACTTTTTCTTGTGCTGTTAAGAGGATATTTTATACCGATTCCCGCAATGTCATAATAATTCTTTATTAATAATCGATCAAACTTAAATTCATTAAAACCCTCTTCTATGCTGAGTAAATTCTTCACAAAGTGTCTCTGTTCCTTGATTTAACCTCCAGCAGGAACAGATTATATAAAAAGAACTGTTTGGGATTAGAAAAACATGGTTGCTATCTTCCAGAAACAGCACCACACTATCCACAGGTTTTCTGTGGTATTGCAGCGTCAATGCATCTGGGTTACAATACAAGATACAAAGGTGTGGTTCTGCTTCTATTTCCCAGAGGAAAAACTATGGGAATTGAAAAAAAGGCTGAAAAACATCAAAAGTGCACCAAATGAGTGTAAAATAAAAAAACAAAAAAAAGCAAAACAACTACAAATATGTAAAAGTATAATAGTGCATTCTTGATTCAAAACAGAAAGAAGCAAAAGATTCCTGTAGAACTTTCTTAATTGATAATGTCTGACAACAATAAATTGCCAACAACTGAAGTTTTTATCTACATCTTTGTTTACATTCAGTTACAATAAGAAATATTTGATGCCAGTTTGGTGAGTTCTGTGGCCTTATTCTCTTTAAGTTATATTGCAAAATTATATTTTAAGATTCTCGAAAGATTCTTTACTGAGGACTTTTAAAGTTTGTAAAAATTAATCATATAATAAATATCCAGCTATTGTAAATATACTTACAACACCTGCTTTAACCCTTTCAGGACCCTGCCATATTTCACCTTAAGGACCAGGTTGTTTTTTGGAAAGTTAACATGTGCCACTTTATGTGATAATATCTTTGGAACACTTGATTTATCCAATCCATTTTGAGACTGTTTTCTTATGACACATTGTACTTCTTGACAGTCATACATGTATGAATATATATTTCACCTAAATTTACCAAAAATTTTGAATAAAATTGCAACTTTTCAAATTTCAATTCTTCTGCTTTTAAAACCGATAGTGATACCTTATAAAATAGTTATTACTTTACATTTTATGTGTACTTTATGTTTGTATAATTTTGTAAATGCCATTTTATTTTTTGGGACGTTAGAAGGTTTAGAATTTTAGAAGTAAATCTTAAAATTTTTAGAAAAGAAAAATTTCCAAAACCCACTTTTTAAAGGACCACTTCAGTTATGAAGTCACTGAAACCACCCATAAATATCCCCATTTTAGAAACTATACCCCTCAAGGTATTCAAAACTGATTTTACAAACATTTTTAACCCTTTAGGTGTTCCACAAAAATTAAAGGAAAATGTAGATCAAATTTCCAAATTTCACTTTATTGGCAGATTTTCCAATTTAATCAATTTTCTCCTGTAACACAGCAAGGGTTAATAGCTAAACAAAACTCAATATCTATTACTCTGATTCTGTACTTTTCAGAAACACCCATATGTGATCGTAAAACTGATGTATGGGCACATGGTCGGGCGCAGAAGAGAATGAACAATATATGGTTTTTAAAGATATATTATATTTGAAGAACCAATGATGCACCCTACGTGACCCCATTTTGGAAAACTATGGGATAAGGTGGCAGTTTTGGTGGTACTATTTTGAGGTACTGTACATATGATTTTTGTTTTATATTACACTTTTTTGAGGTAAGGTTACAAAAAAATGGATGTTCTGACACCGTTTTTATTTTTTGTTTTTTATAATGTTAACCTGAGTTAGATCATGTGCTATTTTTATAGAGCAGATTCATACAGATGCAAAAATACCAAATATGACTACTTTGTTAGTTTTTTTGTTTCTGTAATTAAGCATTTCTGAGAAAAAATCATGTTTTTATGTCTCCATTTTCTGAAAATGCTATATATATATATATATATATATATATATATATATATATATTTTTTTTTTTTTTTTAATTTGCTGATCGTCTTGTGTAGGGGCTCGTTTTTGGCAGGAAAGTTGATGTTTTTATTGGTACCATATTTGGGTACATATGATATTTTGATTATTCAATATTACACTTTTTGGAGTAAGGTGGCCAAAAAATGTTTGTTTTGGCACAATTTTAATTTTTTTAAAATGTTTTTTATGCCATTTACCTTAGGTGATAGATCACGTAATATTTTTATAGAGCAGGTAATTACGGATGTGTTAATGCCTAATATGTCTATTTTTATTTATTTATTTATTTTAGTTTTACACAATGAATTTAGTTTTACATAACATTCAAGTAAGGGGGTGGATCATATGCTATTTTTATAAAGCCGGTCGTTATTGACGCAGCAATACCAAATATGTCTTTTTTTCTTATTTTTCTATTGTTTTTACAATTTTATGTTTTATTATGGGAAAAGGTTTTTTTTACTTGATACTTTATAGTTTTTATTATGAAAAACACTTTTTTACCCACTCTGGGACTTCATCTTCTAGGGGTCTGGTTCCCTCTGTAATGCATTACATCTGTATTTTAATACATTGCCCATCAGCTTTTACACTGACAGAGAGCCTATGAGACCCAGCCTAAGGGGCTGGATCTCATAGGCTTCTGTAGAAGGCAAGCCCCAATGCCTAAGGAAGGCATCCGGCTGCCTTCTCAGCCATAGGGCCCCTGTCACTGCTGCATTGGGACCCGATGGGGACAAGTAAGGAACCCGTACCCTCCGCAAGCCCCCTGCATGGCGTGGTCAGCTTTGACCGCAGCATACAAGGGGTTAATATGCCGGCATAAGTGTTTTCATCATTGCCAGGGTATGCAGCAGAGACCTGACTGTCAGTAACTGCCAGATCCATGCTGCTGATTGGGTGGGCACAGCTCCTGCACCCGCTCAATCAGCGAGCGATAGTAGTATAGCGCTGGTCCTTAAGTCATGGCTCCCTGCGCCATACATGTATGTCGGGGTTCCTCTACGATTTAATAGAAACGGTGATCAACTGGAGTCTTGGGGCAACCCTCAGCTGCTCACCTTGTGACTCTTCATCTAGATTCCTTCTTCTTCAATGTGTGTACTGTGTAGAGCAAAACAACACACACATTCACGCTTTCCTGCTCTCTTGCACACTTAAGAATTAATTTAAATGGATGCAGTCCCTTTTATTTCTTTAACCGTTCAGGAAATTAACTGCTCGGGAAAATGACATTTACATTACAATTGGACACTATGAATGACAAAATTAGTTTCTATGTTATAGACCTTTATTAAAAGAGGTCCACTAGGGTGGCATGATCAAGTATTTTTGTATTGTATGTATTTTTCACAAATTTTCCCCAATCTGCAAGCTCCATTTCAATCAGTTTTTTCAGAGTTCAGCTCATATACATGTAGATAAGCTGCTATTATGTCTCCCATACACACAAGAGAAGAGGAGATCCTACTCCCCTATTTCTCTGACAAATATTCAAAAGCAGCAGAAGCAAGGACGACGTTACACAGATATCAAGAGCAGTGTTGCTGTGAATTCAGTACTAGAGTGATTCAGTTGCGTGCAAGAAGATAAAACTTGAATCTCATGTATTTCTATGTAATAATCACGGGTATAGTTATTAATCACCATGCGTAATTCTATTCAGATCAGTAAACTGCTCGACAATCCCCTTAAGGGTTTCTGCGGTAATAATGCCACTTTGCAAACTGCCAGCAGCCTGCCCTACTTAGCTAAGGATTTATATTTACCTACTCCCTGCCACTTTGCGTCACCGCTGAAGCCAGTCATTGGCTGCAGCAGAGCATTACCATGCCTTTGCTCCACTGGAGGAAAACAGTATGGGGATCAGTATACGGGGTGCATGTAAGTATGCATCTTTAGCTTAGTAGGGCAGGCTTCTGGCACTTGGTAAAATTGCATTATGGGCAGATAACCCCTTTAAGTTTAGGTAAAGCACCATTATAACAAATCTGAAGGGATTGTCCAGCTTCAACACAATGCTGTACCTAACCTACCATGACCCAGCAGTGATGTACCATTTGTGGAACTGTGCTACTGCTGAGGCTAGTGATTGGTTGCATTGGTAAACAAAACATCATCAGAAATTAAGCAGATGAGGTTAGGCACATTGCTCTCCAGGGCCTAAATAAACTCAGGGTTGAAGCTGGACAACCCCTTTAAATAGAACCTTTCACCGTGAAAATGCAATGCAATCTGTGGGCAGCATGTTATAGAGCAGGAGGAGCTGAGCAGATTGATGCATAGTTTTATGGGAACTAGATTTAGTTAAACTTGTAATATATGTACAAATCTACTTTTTCTGAAGTTAAGACCACCCAATGCACAACTATCCTTGGCTAATAGCTATCTCTGGATATATGCTAACACAGTGTGAGAGAAATTGATTTTAGTTGAACACAGTTGTACCTCAAGAAGCATCTATTTTGTCTTCTTCCCTTTTTTCTGTACCAGTACATTTGGACTTTTGAAGTAAAAAAATGCTGTTTTTCTTTTACCTATTACAAAACTATCATTTATAGGAACAATTAATAAAGCTTGAATTGCAAATAGGAAGTACTTGCTTGGGCAAGCATAATATTATGACACAGGAATTAGGCTCATAGCAATATTTCAGAACATATACATTTAGATCTTATATTTTAGCACATAGTTGTCTGAATTAGCTTCTGTATTCTGTCTTTTCATACTTTATTAAATGATTTTGATTGGTCATATTAAAAATGATGGCTAACGGGTGACTAGACGTCTAATGTAGAACTAATAAAATTGGCTCTACGGGTGTTGCCTGGAAGAGAATTCTTTAACCAGCAATAGTGTCTGGCTGTTTGTTTTTTAGGTCGACTGCATCCCCTGGTACGAGGGGAACTGATTAACCAATTTGAATCCCAAAGACAACCAGTTGTAGTCCCCTAATTTGGGACTTGCCTAAATTGCAGCAACAACAGAGAATGCTATCAATCACTGATAACACCTCCCTCATGCACACCTGAAATCAGAAATAGCAGAGATTTAAGTATATAAAAGTTGTACTGAATCATTTCTAATAAATCTATGTATCAATCTGATCAGCTCCTCCTGCTCTATAACACGCTGCCTGCATATTACAGTGCATTTTGTGGTGACAGCTTCTCTTTAAGATCAGTAGATGTAAGTGAAACTTAAGCTAAAAAATAAAAATTCAACATTTGACCTGTCATATACCTTTACATCTCCCAAAAATGTTAGTTACTTGAAGGTTGCCATTTTAGATACCCATCACTATACAGCTGAATGATAAATTGTCCATGTCATAACCATAAGCTATAATAACTTAAAGGGGGTTTCCAAGATGTTTTACTGACCCCCGGGACCCCTGTCAATCAGCCTTCTAGTAGCTTTCCCTAGGTCATGTGACGTCACATTCATTGGTCACATGGCATTGAAGTGAATGAGGCTGAGCTGCGATACTAAGCACGGCCTCTATCAAATGGATAGTGCTTTGCATGG
This sequence comes from Rhinella marina, assembly GCA_900303285.1. NCBI lineage: Eukaryota > Metazoa > Chordata > Amphibia > Anura > Bufonidae > Rhinella > Rhinella marina. The sequence continues at coordinate 16,990 of ONZH01028150.1, read as the reverse complement.
TGAGCAAGGAGAAGGCCATGGAGCTACTACAAGCTCTGGTGCATTTTCAAACAGCTGGTCAGTGGGGGTCCAACACCCTCATTAATCAGATACTGAGGATATCCAGAGGATAAGTCATTAGTAAAAAATATCTCGGAAAACCTTTTTAAGCTAACAGCACTAGCATTAGCCATTTAGCAGGGTCAATATAAAATACTAAGAGACACTAATGCAGCATATAGTAGTATTTTCAATATTTCCTTCCAAATGTCATGTGTCATTGTTGCTTGCTGGTCAGATTACCATGGCCAACTCAGGCTTCGGTGACGTAATAGGGCAAAAATGTATTTAAAATGGTAACATTCAGGACATTAAAATTATAATGCAGCACACAAACTGCAACAACACACAGTGTAGATTTACTGGTAAAGTAATGTAGTATCAGCAATACAGATTTTTTCAAATATCATATGCACGCTGCAAAAACTGTCCACATGTAAATTGGCGAGATACGGATTTTAACATCCAATGTCAATTTATTTAGATTTTTGCTGCAGATTTCACACCTTTAAATGTAAGGGTTGCAATCCTCAATAAAATGCAGAGCAAACCTCATTTGGTTTTCTGTGCATTGGTCACAGAACCATGGGAAATCCCCTGCGATATCCATAAAATTTCAGCCATGTGTGCACGAAAGTCATATATGAAATCATTTCTGTTGGCAGCAATTAGTGATCTGCCAAGTTTTAAAAAATTTGATTTGGCTTTTACATGTAATTAGATTAGTTACAAATTAATTCATTGCTAATCGCTATAAATCAGGTATACCCATATGTCCACGCTCCATAAGCGGCAGGTGCCGGCTGTATCATATAGCAGATACCTGGCTGCAATAACGAGGAATGGTGATTAGGGTGAATAGGACAAGGGATAAAAAGATCCCAGGTTCCTGCTAGAAGTTTACAAAGAAATTGCCAAAAGGTACTGCTGGGTGTTACCATTAGTGGGTGTGTATGCCACTGTCCAATCAGTGCTGCTGGTGTCACACAGCACAGGTAACTGGTAACGCCCCTCTGTACCTCTACTGCAAGTTGCTAGCAACAAAGCAATGGCACAACATAGAGTCATAAGAACAGATGCTCCAGAATCATTATTATTATGGTACATGAGGAATGCAAATAGTTACTAAAACAGACTTGTCAGGGGAGGTGACAGGTCCTCTTTAACCACTTCCCGTCCGCCCATTGTATATAAATGTCCGGGAAGTGGTTATGCATCTCTGAATGGACGTTTTTAAATGTCCATTCAGAGATTGCAGCTGCACGCTAATCGTGCAGCTGTGCAGCCGGGGACCTGCTGTCAGTGACAGCAGGGTACCCCATAGAGAAGGCAGGGACCGTTCCCAGGAGTCCCTGCCTTCTAAATAGCTGTATACATATAAGGAAGCGCTATGCTGCTTCCTGTCCCAGCCCGATGATCACATGATCGCCGGGGCCGGGAAAGTGCAGGAGCTGCCAGGTCTTTCATAGACCTGGATCAGCCATGCACTGAGGCTTTACAGCGCTTTACAGCCTCTCTGGGGGTGTATTTCCCTTGTAACTGGGGCTACTATGTCAGCCCCAGTTACAAGAAAAATCAATAGTGTAAAAAAAAAAAAAAAAAAAAAAAAGTGAAGTTAAATGTCCCCCAAAGGTCTTGTATGACCTTATGGGGGACACAAAGTGTAAAAAAAATAAATAAAGAGTATTTTCACATATGAGTTTCACATATAAAAATAAATATTTTTAACCCAAATATGTAATTTAAAAAATGTTACAAATAAAAATAAATAAAATAAACATATTTGATATCACCGCATCCGCAATGACCAGCTCTATATCACATGATCTACCCCATCAGTTAAACGCCATAAAAAAAACATTACGCCAAAACAGATTTTTTAATTACCTCACCTCTCAGGAAACATAATATCAATCATTCAAAAAGTTGTATGTATCCCAAAATGGTAGCAATAAAAACATCACCTCATCTCGCCCCCACACAAGATCATAGCCAGAAAAATGAAAAATATATGGCTCTAAAAATATTGCAACACAAAAACATGTTTTTTTTCCTAAAAATGCTCTTATTGTGTAAAATGTAAAAAAAAAAAAAAATAGACATATTTGGTATCGTTGCATCCGTAACAACCAGATTTATAAAAATATCACATGATCTACTCCATCAAGAAACGGTGTAAAAAAAATATAGAAAAATTCCACCAAACTGCTTTTTTTGTGACTTAACCTCCCAAAAATGAGATAAAAACTGATCAGAAAGCCAAATGTATTCCAAAATGGTGCCAATAAAAAGCACAGCTTGTCCCGCAAAAAATAAACCCTCACGCAGCTCAGTCCACAAAAAAATTAAAAAGTTATCGCTCTTAAAAACCATGACAGGAAATTCCATGTTAGAAAATGCAGATGCCGCTCCTCCCCTTCTGAGCCCTGGCGTATTCCCAAATAACAGTTTACGACTAGTGATGATCGAGCACCCCGATGTTCGGGTTCTCGGGTGCTCTGCCGAACACAAGGTGGTGCTTGAGTGCTCGGCCGAGCACCTGAGTATAATGGAAGTCAATGGGAGAAGACCAGGCAACACTTGCTCTGCAGAGGGGAGGGTGTCTGGTTGATAGGGAAATGTGAGAAAATGGTGGAAACACCACAAAAATGGTTAGGGAACAGCATGGGGAGGGTGTCTGGTTCATAGGAAAAGGTCAGAATCGCTACTTCTCTTTCACTCCTTTCACTCGTGAAAGTACGCTAATTAACTGAATTCGTACGCATTAGCGCACAATGCGTAGCATTAGCATACAAATTCGTACGCATTAGGTTTGTGCCAGATATAATAGCCCTTAAAAGGGCTTTTAGGTATTTTCTGAGCGATTTCTATCCCTGCCTAGCGTGCTTCTCTCCCTACAGTGTATGTCCTTCCTTGCTGCAGCAGTGCTTGTGGTGTTAATAGCAGGCCTCCTAGCGCTATTTTCAGAACCTTAAAAGTCCTCAAATATAAAAAAATAAAAGTTTGTGCCAGATATAATAGCCCTTAAAAGGGATTTTGGGTCTTTTCTGAGCGATTTCTATCCCTGCCTAGCGTGCTTCTCTCCCTACAGTGTATGTCCCTCCTTGCTGCAGCAGCGCTTGTAGCGTAAATAGCAGGCCACCTAGCGCTATTTTCAACACCTTAAAAGTCCTCAAATATAAAAAATAAAAGTTTGTGCCAGATATAATAGCCCTTAAAAGGGCTTTTGGGTCTTTTCTGAGCATTTTCTATCCCTGCCTAGCGTGCTTCTCTCCCTACACTTTCTGTCCCTCCTTGTTACAGCTGTCCCTGGCTCGGTATGAGCCGGTCACATGTCACCGGGTGCTTTATAGCACCCGATGATGCATTTTCTTGTTAAAAAAAAAAATCTAATTTTTCATTTTCACAGCCAAGGGTTACTAATTGTATGAAACACCTGTAGGGTCAAGTGCTTGCTTCACCCCTTAAAAATTCCCTGGTGTAGTTTATAAAATGTGGTCACTTTTTGGGGTTCTCTTCAAATGCAACATTGTGCCCAAAAACCATTCTGACAAATCTGCCCTCCAAAAACCATATGGCGCTCCTTAACTTCTGTGCCCTTCCGTGTCCCCATACAGCTGTATATGACCACATGCAAACTGCAGAATCGGGGTAATAAATATTGAACTTTTGTTTTGTTGTTAACCCTTGATGTGTTACAGGAAAAAAAAATGATTAAAATGGAAAATCTGCAAAAAAAGTGAAATTTTTAGATTTCACATCTATTTTGCTTTAATTACTGTGGAATACTTAAAGGGTTAACAACTTTTATAAAACCAGTTTGAATAGTTTGAGGGGTGTAATTTCTAAAATGGGGTAATTTATGGGTGGTTTCTATTATGTAAGCTCACAAAGTGACTTCAGAACTGAACTGGTCCTTAAAAAAGTTGATTTTGCAAATTTTCAAAAATTGCTTCTAAAATTCTAAACCTTCTAACGGCCTAAAAAAAATAAAATGACACTACCAAAATGATGCCAACATAAAGTAGACATATGGGGAATGTCAATTAATGAGTATTTTATGGGGTATCACTATCTGTCTTAAAAGCAGAGAGATTCAAATTTAGAAAAATTTAGATTTTTTTCAAATTTTCGTTAACTTTTGAAATTTTTTATAAATAAAGGTAAAACATGTCGACTCAAATTTACCATTAACATAAAGTACAATGTGTCACGAGAAAACAATCTCTGAATGGCTTAGATAAGTAAAAGCGTCCCAAAGTTATTACCACATAAAGTGACATATGTCAGGAAGCAACAGGTTATTGAGATCTAAAGAAGATGACATTTTCTTTTTAAAATAGATAACACAGTTACAGTACACGTATATTGATATGTATTACTAATTCAGGCAACATAAATAAAATGTAATTATTAACAGGGAAACTTTAACAAAAATGACTTTTATTGTGCACATTTTTAGTAAAATATTTTGCCTGCTTTTAAATATCTATGTTCTTTCCATTGCAATCTGTCACCTTGTGTCTAATGACAGAGTGAAAGGTAATTCATTAAACTTGGCAAAGCCCTCAGAGATTAAAAAAAAGCTTTATTTCTAATTAATTTCTTAATATTAATGAATTTTCATATATTAAAGTTTGAAAAGTACTCATCACGCTGCCATCAGAAGTACTCTATTTATAGTGATTAATCTCACTGTTCCCTAGACTAAACATAATAACAAATATATAACCTACTGTTTTTTAGAACCTATGATTATATGCCAGATTGCTGTTGTTTTTAATGCATTTACTATCCTCGAAGTGAATGATGAAGTACTGTTTGATTTGTTACAGTGATGCAAAAGTTATGCACTACATTTATATTGGGAAACATAATCTTGTCTTACTGATATAATGGAAAAGATAACTAGTTGCAAAAATTAGATTACTAGGATCTTCTATATCTACCTGTTGTTGTTTTTTTGTAGTGTTGAGCTACAAAGTGAAACAAATCAACTTCAATACGAATTTCAGGAAAAATTTGAATGGCCACAAATCTAAATTTCCTTACACTTTGTGGTAAAGAATAGATTTTTTTTTCCTAAAATGGTGGCTACGTGTGTTACAAAGTGAAAGTAAGAAGCATGGGAAAGTGATATGACCCATAATGCCATGCAGCTAGCCAATTAGCAGATAGCTATCCCCTATGATGTCAGAGGCCTAAAAAAAGCCTCATCCCAAGCAGTTGTAACCATTTCACTGTTAAATGAGCATAGGGACAGATGTGGAAAGCGCTAGGGACAGTGTTTTAGAATACTTTTAATTGTAGAAAATTGGACAGGGACAGTGCAGAGACATTGTAGGGGGATTGTAGGGGGAGTTTTTAGACACTGTAGGGACAGTGTAGGGAGACTATAGGGAGAGTGCAGGCTCAGTGTAATTGTCCTTTGTATCTTGTTCACATGCCATTCATTCTTAATCTGTTCTATTCTACCTAGAATTCTACCTAGACTTTATATATTGTCAACAGGTGGTTTCTTTTTCTTTTTTAATTCTTTTTATTGAGTTTTCAAATAGAAAGGTTAACAACATTGCCTGAACCAGGCAAAAATATAACAAAATACACAAAATAAAGTGCAGTCAGAATAGGTATGCATTACATTGCCCAAATCCGAAACATCAATCCCAGCTGCATAACGAGTTCTGGATTATGGGTTGATGGGAAAAGGGGTAAGAACATTGTATATCCTATGCTTAAGCATCATGCAATATCTTGCCAGTGTTGAGACCTGTCCAACAGGACCCAATCAAATTAAATCTGACAGAGTTGACTGCAGAGAAACAGTTCTTAACTACCATTTCAAGTACATGTAACAAGTGAGTTAAGGGAAGGAAGTAAGGGGTAAACATAGAGTATAACTGTATATGAAATCAAACAATCTTAAAGATGTTACAGTCCTGGACAGGGGACACCACCAGTGAGTCAAAAAGTACTCCATTGCCCGCCCCCGGCCCCGCACAGCAAGGTCAAGGATCAGACATATCAAACATTTCCCAAAACTCCATACATGTGTGAGGAGCCTTCCTAAATTAGAGACTCTTCTGTTTTATCCACGGAGCCCATATCTTTTCATATTTGGTCCTATTTCTTAATTCCCAATAAGACAATTCATCAAGCCTGGCAATATCATTTACTTTATTAATCCACTGAGTGATCGTGGGTGGGGAGTCAGACTTCCACTTATTGGCAAGTAACATTCTGGCACATGCCAGTAGTACTCTTATCAGAGCTCCTGCTGCTGCCGGAACCGCTGCGGGCAAGAGTGACAGTAAAGCAACCATTGGAGTCTTAGGAATTTTCTGTTTTAGATGTTGGAATAGTTTAAATATCTGTTCAAATATTTCTTTCCAAAAGCTCTCTAACTTGGGGCACAACCACCAAATATGTAAATAATCTCCCACATGTGTCTGGCACCTCCAACAAACATCTGACGTGCTTGTGTACATTTTCTTTAGACGTGCAGGGGTTAAGTACCAATGAGACATTATTTTGTACGCGTTTTCCTGCAGATTTAGACATCTCAAGGTCAACTTGGGTGCTACTAGAATAGGTTTAATCTCGTCCTCTGTAAATTTCTGACCTAGATCTCTTTCCCACTTTCTAATATAATGGAGGAGAATCCAAAGCCTGCAGTCTATTATGCAGTGCCAATAGTTGTTCAAACCCTGAAAGTTCCGGAGATTTCCGATTCTGACTAATATGTTGTTTTATAGCAGATTTTATGTATGCATATTGTAACATATTTAGAGTGGGAAGTTGTAGTTTAATTGCCATCTCATCAGAGCTTGGGATAGTGCCCATTTCATCTAATATGTCAGCCAGTAGTAAAGAGCTAGTTTTGATCTGATTAGGAAGCATATGGGCATCAATGGCACTAAAATCAAAACAATCACTTACTTTCAGCAAAGGGGAGGGAAAATCTATGCAGTGGTTTCATCTGTCCACACTCCAAATGTTGCAGAAGCTAGAGAATCATATGCATTTATTTTTGTTGTAGATCTCAAGTCTGCGATGATCTTATGTCTCAGAGGCGCCTTCACTATGTGTTCCTCCATTGTAACCCATTGCTTATGTGGTGGGCGTCTAATCCACTCTACTAACCTAACCAGATGAATGGACTTGTAAAACCTATATATAGAAGGAAAACCAATTCCTCCTTTAGTGAAGGACAACTGCAGGATTTTATGTGAAATTCTGGGTCTAGTCTCACCTCATATGTATTTCGAGCTTATCCTGTGAATCTGGGAGAAAAATTGACGTGGCAGTTTAATCGGAAGATCCTGCATCAAATACGTCAGTTTCGGTATAATAAGAGAATTATATATGTTTTTACGTCCAAGCCAGAAAACTTGGGGTCCATGAGCTTAAAATCTCTGGTATTTCTTTCAACAGGGGTTTATAATTTACTGCATATAAATTATTATAATCCGGTGTGATATTTATTCCAAGAAATCTGACCGATTCTGTGGTCCACACAAAGAGGAATGTTTGTTTTAAAGACTCCACAATGTGAGTAGATACATTAATGCCTAAAGCTTGGGATTTTGTTGGATTTATCTTATGATTAGAGACATGTCCAAATGTGTCAAAAACTTGCAGGATAGCTGGGAAGGCTTGTTTAGGATTAGAAATCAGCAGGAGGAGGTCATCTGCGTACGCAGCCTGTTTGTATTCACATTTACCTATGATTAGTCCTCTAATCTCTGATGACTGTCTAATTCTTTGGAGGAGAGGTTCTAAAGTGAGTATGAACAAAATAGGTGAGAGTAGACAGCCCTGTCTCGTACCGTTAGATATCTTAACTGCTTAGGATAGAGTATCATTCACCCTGATATATGCGCTAGGGGAGGCAAACATTGAAAAAATAGCCTCTATAAATTGGGTTGGAAAACCAAATTTAGTCAATGTGTTACGTATGAAAGACCATGCAACCCTGTCAAAAGCCTTCTCTGCGTCAGTCCCCAGCAGCACAAGAGGTCTCTTTGTTTGTTTTACTAAACATATAGAGTTAATTATATTATGTATTATCTCTTCCCTCACAACCCGGGACGAAACCAGTTTGGTCAGAGTGAATAATTCTAGGCAATATGGGTTTAATTCTGGAAGCGAGGATCTTTGCGTATAATTTAATATCCACATTTAGTAGGGAAATCGGTCTATAATTAGAACAGAGAGTAGGGTCCTTTTGGGTTTTATGAATTAAAGTAATATGTTCTGCTAGGGACTGAGGCAGGAAGGGGGTTACCATTAGTGCATTATTAAAGACTCCAAGTAAATGGGGCATCAGAATCTCTTCAAAAGTGCTATAATAAATCAGAGGTAACCCGTCAGGACCTTTCACCGTAGATCGTAGAACTTCAGTAACCTTCTGCTTCTGTATTGGTTGTGTTAATTTAGATGCTTGATCAGGGGAGATGGATGGTAATGATAACTCATTCAAAAAGATATCTGTCAGTTGTTTTTTCCTAGACTGTATAGCCTCAGAATCAGATTCATTTATATTGTATAGGGAAGAATAGTATTTATGAAAGGCTTTTCTTTGTCCTCTACTGATAGGGTACCATTATCTTGCTTAATTGCAGATATCCTAGTTTTAAGCCTGCGTTGCTTTATTAAGGACATCATAAATTTAGTAGGCCTGTTGCGATGGGCAAAGAATTTTTGTCTGAGAGATAAATAGTATTTTGCAGATTGCACGTTCAGGGTATCTTTTAGTGCCTCCCTTTTGTCAGTCAATTCAGTTAAGTGCTCATCTGACAGTGAGCATTTGTTTAAAGCTTCTAGATTGGATATGTCTCGATTAGAGATGAGAGAGCATACTCGTCCGAGCTTGGTGCTCGTTCGAGTATTAGGGTACTCGTAAGTGCTCGCTGCTCGGACGAGTATCTCGCCATGCTCGAGGAAATGGCAACTTCCGCATCGTGCTTTTTTGGCGCCTATAAACTCAGCCAATCACAAGCCAGGAGACTCTGCGGTACACCCAGCATCACGTGGGGCCCTTACATGTCGATAGCAGGGGTTGGCTGGCCTGATCAGGTGACCCTGGAATATACTACTGACTGGCTGCGGTGCTCGGCTCAGATGCCGTCTGGACGTCGTTAGGGATAGAGCTGCTGCGTTACAGGGACAGTGTTAGGGCCTGCATTTAGTTCTCTGTTAGGCAGGAATCACCCACAAAGAACCCAACAGCCCTTCTAAAGGCTACAAGAATTTTTTTTTTGTCTCCTGGCTTGGCTGGCTGGCTGGCACTAGTAGTGCAGCTATCGCCATATATAACCCCCTTTTTTTTAATGTTATATCTCAGTGATACAAATCCATTGCACACAGCAGTATGGAACCATTCTGTGTGTCACAGTTCAGTACACTCACTATTTTCTGTCCAGGTGACTTAATACAACCAAGTCTTTTGCTGCCTGTCACATGTATAGCTTGATCCCAAAAATCTCTGTGCGACATTTGTCTGGGTAGCAGTCTAAATAGCCACCGTGAGTAGGGTGTCAGTTAGCTCTACGATAGTTTCTGCACGTCATGTTCCCAAAAAAACAAAACTAAAAAAAAAAAAAATAAAACAAAATATATATAAAAAAAATTGTTTTTTTGTTGTTTTAGCTCAGTGATACAAATCCATTTCACACAGCTGCGTGTAACCTTTCTGTGTGTCACAGTTCAGCACACTCACTCCAATCTGTATTTTCGGTCCAGGTGACACTTTCTGTACGTCACTGAATACAACCAAGTCTTTTGCTGCAACGTATATAGCTTGATCCCAAAAATCTCTGTGCGACATTTGTCTGAGTCGCAGTCTAAATAGCCACCATTAACACGGTGTGAGTTAGGTCTACGATAGTTCCTGCACGTCACGTTCCCAAAAAAACAAAACTAAAAAAAATATAGAAAACAAAATATATATAAAAAAATTAGTTTTTTTGTTGTTTTAGCTCAGTGATACAAATCCATTTCACACAGCTGCGTGGAACCATTCTGTGTGTCACAGTTCAGCACACTCACTCCAATCCGTATTTTCTGTCCATGTGACACTTTCTGTACGTCACTGAATACAACCAAGTCTTTTGCTGCAACGTATATAGCTTGATCCCAAAAATCTCTGTGCGAAATTTGTCTGGGTCGCAGTCTAAATAGCCACCAATAACAGGGTGTGAGTTAGGTCTACGATAGTTCCTGCACGTCATGTTCCCAAAAAAAGAAAACTAAAAAAAAAAATAGAAAACAAAATATATATAAAAAAATTAGTTTTTTTTTATGTTTTAGCTCAGTGATACGAATCCATTTCACACAGCTGCGTGTAACCTTTCTGTGTGTCACAGTTCAGCACACTCACTCCAATCCGTATTTTCTGTCCAGGTGACACTTTCTGTACGTCACTGAATACAACCAAGTCTTTTGCTGCAACGTATATAGCTTGATCCCAAAAATCTCTGTGCGACATTTATCTGGGTCGCAGTCTAAATAGCCACCATTAACAGGGTGTGAGTTAGGTCTACGATAAAAAATCTCTGTGCGACATTTGTCTGGGTCGCAGTCTAAATAGCCACCATTAACAGGGTGTGAGTTAGGTCTACGATAGTTCCTGCACGTCATGTTCCCAAAAAAAACAAAACTAAAAAAAAATATAGAAAACAAAATATATAAAAAAAATTAGTTTTTTTGTTGTTTTAGCTCAGTGATACAAATCCATTTCACACAGCTGCGTGTAACCTTTCTGTGTGTCACAGTTCAGCACACTCACTCCAATCCGTATTTTCTGTCCAGGTGACACTTTCTGTACGTCACTGTATACAACCAAGTCTTTTGCTGCAACGTATATAGCATGATCCCAAAAATCTCTGTGCGACATTTATCTGGGTCGCAGTCTAAATAGCCACAATTTAACAGGGTGTGAGTTAAGTCTACGATAGTTCCTGCACGTCATGTTCCCAAAAAAACAAAACTAAAAAAAAATATAGAAAACAAAATATATAAAAAATTAGTTTTTTTGTTGTTTTAGCTCAGTGATACAAATCCATTTCACACAGCTGCATGGAACCATTCTGTGTGTCACAGTTCAGCACACTCACTCCAATCCGTATTTTCTGTCCAGGTGACACTTTCTGTACGTCACTGAATACAACCAAGTCTTTTGCTGCAACGTATATAGCTTGATCCCAAAAATCTCTGTGCGAAATTTGTCTGGGTCGCAGTCTAAATAGCCACCATTAACAGGGTGTGAGTTAGGTCTACGATAGTTCCTGCACGTCTTGTTCCCAAAAAAAAAAAACTAAAAAAAATATAGAAAACAAGATATATATAAAAAAATTAGTTTTTTTTGTTGTTTTAGCTCAGTGATACAAATCCATTTCACACAGCTGCGTGTAACCTTTCTGTGTGTCACAGTTCAGCACACTCACTCCAATTCGTATTTTCTGTCCAGGTGACACTTTCTGTACGTCACTGAATACAACCAAGTCTTTTGCTGCAACGTATATAGCTTGATCCCAAAAATCTCTGTGCGACATTTATCTGGGTCGCAGTCTAAATAGCCACCATTAACAGGGTGTGAGTTAGGTCTACGATAGTTCCTGCACGTCACGTTCCCAAAAAAACAAAACAAAAAAAAAATATATATAAAAAAATATATAAAAAAATTAGTTTTTTTGTTGTTTTAGCTCAGTGATACAAATCCATTTCACACAGCTGCGTTGAACCTTTCTGTGTGTCACAGTTCAGCACACTCACTGCAATCCGTATTTTCTGTCCAGGTGACATTTTCTATACGTCACTTAATTACACCAGACTGAACAAGTTTGTGGGTTTCAGTACACCAGGCCCATTTATTTATTTTTTTTATTTATATAATACACTTATATACAGAAAATGTTGAACCCCAGGGCTAAGGGTCGAGGACGAGGGCGTGGGCATTCAATTACTGCAGGGGGCAGAGGCCGTGGTCCTGGGCAGGGTGAGACAGTACCTGCTGATGAGGGAGCTGTGGAACGCCGCAGAGCTACACTCCCTAGCTTCATGACTCAACTTACAGGGACACGTGGTAGAGGACTGTTGAAACCACAACAGTGCGAACAGCTGATCTCGTGGATTGCGGATAATGCTTCAAGTAATTTGTCCACCAGTCAGTCTTCCACGCAGTCCACCCACGTTACCCAAGGGAGCAGTCCTCTGGCTCCTCCACCTCAACCTCCTTCCCCCCAGTCTGCCTCCTCCTCGGAAAATTTGGAATGCGATCCGGCATACTCTCAGGAACTGTTTTCTGGACCCTTCCCAGAGTCACAAACCACTTCTCAGGTTGCTGCTGACCTCGTTTCCGATGCCCAAGTTTTCCAACTGTCGCAGTCTGTGGGTGATGATGATGACAATGTTGAGTTAGTGGAAGAAGTTTGTAAAGAGGTGTCGGACAATGAGGAGACACGGTTGTCAGACAGTGGTGAAGTTGTTGTAAGGGGAGGAATTCCGAGGGGGGAGCAGACTGAGGAATCGGAGGATGACGAGGTGACTGACCCAAGCTGGGTTGATATGCCGAGTGAAGACAGTGCTTCTGATGCAGAGGCGAGTGCTGCACCAGAACAGGTTGTGAGAGGCAGTGGTGTGGCCAGAGGGAGAAGCAGGGCCAGAGCTGGTGCATCAGCAGCAACTGTTTCACTTAGTGAAGCTCCCGTGGCGAAGCCTAGATGTTCGCAAGTCTGGAGGTTCTCTAAAGAAAGTGAGGATGACCGACGGACTGTGGTGTGCAACCTGTGCCACACCAGGATCAGCAGGGGTGCCACCACTACTAGCCTAACCACCACCAGCATGCGCAGGCATATAAGTGCTAAACACCCCACTCAATGGAACCAAGGCCGTTCACCACCTCCTGCGGGTCACAGCACTGCCCCTTCCCCTGTGTCACTCGCTGCCTCTGCTAGTCAACCCCCTGCGTCACTCGCTGCCTCTGCTAGTCAACCCCCTGCCCAGGACCCCGGCACGAGCGCCTCCCGCCGGAAAACCACACCTTCGCCTTCACGATCCTCCACAGTGTCCACCAACGTGTCCCAGCGCAGTGTTCAGCTGTCTTTACAGCAGACGCTGGAGCGCAAGAGGAAATACAGTTCCACCCACCCACATGCCCAAGCCCTCAACGTCTACATCTCCAAATTGCTTAGCCTGGAGATGCTGCCCTATAGGCTGGTAGAGACCGAGGCCTTTCGCAATCTCATGGCGGTGGCTGCCCCTCGGTATTCGGTCCCCAGCCGCCACTATTTTTCCCGATGTGCCGTCCCAGCCCTACACCAGCACGTGTCACAGAACATCATCCGTGCCCTGACCAACGCTGTTTCTGAGAAGGTCCACCTAACCACGGACACGTGGACAAGTGCTGCCGGGCAGGGACACTATATCTCACTGATGGCATATTGGGTTAACTTGGTGGAGGCTGGGACTGAGAATGACCCTGGGGCCGCTCATGTACTGCCCACACCGAGGATTGCGGGGCCTACCTCGGTCACGGTCTCTCAGACGTACTATGCCTCCTCCGCCTCTGACCCCTCCTCCTCCTCCACCGAATTACCATTCGTGGGCACGGCGCCTTCAGTCATTAGCTCTAGGCGCAGCAGCAGTGCCGTGGGTAAGCGCCAGCAGGCGGTGCTCAAACTGCTGAGCTTAGGTGACAAAAGGCACACCGCCCAAGAGCTGTTACAGGGCATCATGGCACAGACCGATGTGTGGCTGGCACCGCTGAACCTCAATCCAGGCATGGTTGTGTGTGACAACGGGCGTAACCTGGTGGCGGCTCTGCAACTCGGCAGACTGACACATGTGCCATGCCTGGCCCACGTGTTCAATCTAAAAGTTCAGCGGTTCCTCAAGACATACCCCAATCTGTCTGATTTGCTCACCAAGGTTCGCCGCATCTGTGCGCATTTCCGCAAGTCAACCACAGATGCTGCCACTCTCAGTGCAGTGCAGCGCCGCCTACAACTGCCTGCTCACCGACTGTTGTGCGACGTGCCCACGAGATGGAATTCAACATTAAACATGTTATCCAGAGATTACCAGCAGCGCAGAGCGATTGTAGACTGCCAGATGTCAACTTCCACCAGAACTGGTAGTCAGGTCAGTCAGATTCCTCAAGTCTACAATGTGGAGTTGACGTCTGATATCTGCCAGGTGTTGAGCAACTTTGAGGAGTCAACACAGATGGTCAGCGGCGATGCAGCCATTATCAGCCTCACCATCCCGCTGCTTTGCCTGTTGAAAAACTCACTGCTCAGCATGAAGTCTGATGCTTTGCGCTTGTCACAAGAGACGGTGGAGGAAGATACATCGCTTGATAGCCAGAACACCCTCCGGTCTGTTTCTCAGCGCGTATCGGAGGAGGGGGATGAAGATGAGGAGGAAGAGGAGGAGAATGTCGGCGAGACAGTAGAAGGTACCAGTGCTCAGTCCTTAACTCTTGAGCGTGTATGGGCTGAAGAGGAGGTCTTGGAGGAGGAGGAGGAAATGGAAAGTCAGGCTAGTGAGGAGAGGGAATTCTTGCGTGTTGGGACTCTGGCGCACATGGCAGACTTCATGTTAGGCTGTTTATCCCGTGACCCTCGCGAATTTTTTCAAACAGCCGATTACTGGGTGTTCCACTCTCCTGGACCCACGGTACAAGCAGAACCTTTCCACTCTCATCCCTGGCAGAGGAAAGGAGTATGAGAGTGAATAGGTATCAACAGGCCCTGGTGCACAAGCTGAAACAATTCTTCCCATCTGACGCCGCTAGCGGCAGAGGGCATGGTTCTGTGGGCCAAGTAGCGGGGGAGAGGAGGCGAGCAGGCAGCTTGTCAAGCACTGGCAGGGGAACGCTCTCCAAGGCCTTTGCCAGTTTATGTCACCCCAGCAAGACACTGTCACCTGTCCCCAGTTTAGGCAGAGTAGGGGGAGCTGTACAGAAAGATGGTGAGGGAGTACCTAGCTGACCATACCAACGTCCGTAGCGATCACTCTGCTCCATACAACTACTGGGTTTCAAAGCTGGACACGTGGCCTGAACTGGCGCTGTACGCCTTGGAGGTGCTGGCCTGCCCTGCCGCTAGCGTGCTGTCAGAGCGGGTATTCCAGTGCAGCTGGTGGCGTCATCACCGAATAAGCGTAACACACCTGTCAACTGACAGCGCTGACAGGCTGACGCTTATTAAAATGAACAAAGCCTGGATTTCACCGGAATTCAAATCTCCTCCGGGGGAAAGCAGCTAAAGATTAACATTAACTTATGTATCCGATTCCTCTTCTCTACTAACTCCTACTCCTTCTCCTCCATATCGTCTTGCCTAACGCTGACCAAAAAAACGCCATTTTTTAGAGGTCCAACTGGCACTCTTTTACCACAATTTTCAGGAGGCCTCCTACAGGCTCTCTCTCCAAACAATTTTTCCGGAGGTCCACCTACAGGCCCTCTCTTCAAACTATTTTTCCGGAGGTCCACCTACAGGCCCTCTGTCCAAACAATTTTTCCGGAGGTTCCACCTACAGGCCCTCTCTCCAAACAATTTTTCCGGAGGTCCACCTACAGGCCCTCTCTTCCAAACAATTTTTCCGGAGGTCCACCTACAGGCCTCTCTCCAAACAATTTTTTCGGAGGTTCCACCTACAGACCCTTCTCCAGTGTCCAGTTTCCAGTTTTATTTGCTCAAACTGCCGTAAATTTTATTTTTGGGATAGGTGTGAAAAATAATATTACCTGCGTATCTATATTGCCCAACATTGGATACGGTAGCAACAAGAAGACCAAACACATGCTGCCACAGGGTTCCGCAAATTCCTGGTCAACAATGTCAAGGAGCTCGAGGTTCTGTTGATGAGCAACAAGTCCTTCTGTGCAGAAATCGCCCACAATGTCTCCATCTAAGAACCTAAAGACCATTGGTGAGAGAGCGGCACAGCTCGCCATCAAAGTGACGAACCCCAACGCCAGACTGCGCAGCGAAGATAACGAATAAATATCTCTGTGGTTATTTGTGCTAAATAAAAGTTAAATAAACACAAAAAAAATTGATCTGTTCCTGTGCCTGATCCACCCAAGTTGAATCTGTCCCATCATGAGAAAGTCCCCCCAAGGAGTCCCCACTGTAACTTGCTTCCCATACAAACTACCTCACCCCCCGACACCTGTGTCTCGCCATTGTCCACCACCTCCTCAGACAACACTGGTAAATCCCCACTGTCAGCACACGGAGACTGCAAAAGGTCTTGCGAATTGGGGCAGAGAATGTTCTGGGGTAGCACATCAGAGAAGGGGTGACTATGGGGTTCCAGGGAGTACGAGACCACATGCAATCTCCATCTAAAAAGTCATGCCACACTTGATCGAGCTCATATTTGACAATTGTACTGGTTGATGCTAAATTTTTAAGTTGGGGTCCTGCGTCGTCATTCTAACTACATCCGGCTGTTGTCACCACCACACACGCTAGCCCAGGGGGCACTCCTCTGGCTCTTTCAGCTCAACCTCCTTCCCACCAGCCTGCCCCCCCACCTACAGGCCCTCTATCCAAACAATTTACGTCTTTTTCCTATCTTTCTCTCTCTCCAAACTATTTTTCCGGATAGCTGCCATATACGGTATTAAACTGAGTAGTATACATAGAAGACATACCACACTTGATCAATCTCATAATTTACGACTGTACCGGTTGATGCTAAATTTTTAAGTTGGGGTCCTGCGTCGTCATTCTAACTACATCCGGCTGTTGCCACCACCACACACGCTAGCCCAGGGGGCACTCCTCTGGCTCTTCCAGCTCAACCTCCTTCCCCCCCAGCCTGCCCCCCCACCTACAGGCCCTCTCTTCCAAACAATTTACGTCTTTTTCCTATCTTTCTCTCTCTCCAACTATTTTTCCGGATAGCTGCCATATACGGTATTAAACTGAGTAGT
>ONZH01028149.1:0-11067 GCA_900303285.1 Rhinella marina | reverse complement strand
CCGAGCATAATGTTAGTCAATGGGACTAAACCAGGCACCCCCCACTCGGAAGAACGAGGGGTGCCTGGTTTACACAAGTCCCCCTAATAAATAAATAAACAGTCACCAAAAGTTCCAATAGCCCTTAAAAGGGCTTTTATTTGTTTTTAAAATAAGTTCTTTCCCTGCCTAGCCATTTCTGTCCCTACACTATCTGTCCCTCCTTGCGGCAGCTCTCCCTGACTAAGACTGGCCGGGAAGGTATCACCGGTGGTATATAGCACCCGATGACGCGTTCCTGGCCAGCCAATCAGTGTAATGCCAGTAGCTAAGATGGCTACTGGCATTACACTGAATGCCATCCCTTCCCGCAAGCTAATTAATTAATTAATCGGCCGAACACCGAGTGTACCCGAGCAGCGGCATGCTCGCTCATCACTAATCTTGACTACTCCTGTACTCTGCCTGCCCTGACTTTGAAATTGCTATCTGGAATACTCATGATGTCTGCTCGCCCCGACCTTGGACTGTATTCAGACTACACTTTTATTGCTGATCCCTTGGTGCTTCGCAATGGTGTCTCTGACCCCTCTCATCTGCCATTCACACCAGCACTACCCCAGGAGATAGTGGCCTGGCTGGTTCCCTGCAGCAAAGTCCAGATTCCTGTACAGGGGTTAAAGGGTGAATACCAGGGAACCACCAGGACAAGGCCCTTATGTTTAGCCTCAAGTCAAACTGGTTAGTAGACACGGTGGGTCCACACCCACGGCCTGTTTGTATATTTAATCTTCTCCTTGGAGACACTGCTCCAGAGGTTCAGTATTAGCTCACCTGTAATGTTTTGAGGTTCTCCCTCTTCTTCAAGCATCTGAAGCATCCTAGAAGTGCTAATACTTGTTTCTGGACCTTAGTGGAATACTTATATCCAAGTTCATCACAGTTACTGGACATTCACAAGATTAGTTATACATAGAGATGAGCAAATCAATTCTAAACTCATTGGATTATTACCAATTTCCCCAAGAATCTATTTCCAAACAAAGCTGAAGTTTTGGTGTTTTGGTTTGGCTGAATGGTGCAACATGTCACCCATCACTTTACATATCATATTCAGTACACTGGTGAGGGAACAGGGCAGGAAAGACAGAGGATCACATGACCCTGTGCAGGGCCCTCACTAGCAGGCTTGCCCATAATGCCTTGCAGTCAGCCTCACAGCCAATCAAGATGGAGGATATTGACTGGTCTACACAATTTGAGGATCCGATCAACATTGGGTTGCGTTCAGATTTCTCTCCCTGTCCCCAGGACTTATACCAAGTAACCGCTAAGTATAAAGACTCTTTTCTATTTTATCTTTTTTATTTTAGAACTGTTTTGCACACCTGTATGTATGTCTGCTAATTATTTTAATTGTTGTACAGATTTTTAACACCAGTCAAATTCTTAATGGTTTGTCTTGAAGCCTATAACAGACCCTTTACCTCCGTCTTAAATGTATAACTGTGGTTTAGGTTACAATGTGTAGACAAGTGACTAGTACTACTGTGTGTAACTGCAGGATGGACCCCATCTAAATCATGTTGAGGAGCTCCCCAATGGTCAGTGACAGATTACTGTGCTTCCTACTAGCCCTTCTACTCACCTTCATCCCTCCAAGTCCAGCTCCTGTATCTGTCATCCATTATAGCCCAGGTCTCATTCCCCGGCCTGCACTCTCCCCAGCAGCAGGTGTGATACAGTGATGTCATTGTACCTGCTGGGCTGAGTGGGAGAGTGCACAGACCAGAGATCATCCCCCGGCCTGTGTGCTCTCCTCAGCTAAGCAGGAGAGATGACGTCATCACATCATGTCTGCTGCTGGGAAGAGCATCATGTGCTCGGTATTACTTTTATTCACAGTACAGGAGCATCAATACTGTAAAGTGGGGCACTAAGGGACAGCACTGCTGCAGGAGGTCCACAAAGGGGCATAACTACTGTGTGGGGCCACTAAGAGGCAACATTATAGTAAGGAAGAACTAAGGGGCATAACTACTGAGTGGGGGCGAGGAGCATCAGTACTTTAACGAAGACACTAAGGGGGAATTTCACTGTGAAAGAGACACTGATGGGAGATAACTATTGTGTTTTATTCTTGACAGATGACTGTAATAGGAACGTAGAGAAACAGCTGGTATCTTCAGATGATTGTGGTATCTCACAAGATACATATGAAGAACATGTCCATATCCAAGATATATCTTCATCCAATCACAGAAAAAAAGGATCATTTGATCCATTTAAACAGGTCCAATCTTCTGATTCATCACAGACTGTAACACAGGATAAAAGTCACAGAAATGGTGTTAAAGATCAAACAACTCAAGTAAAAGAGAAGCCATTATCATGTCTAGAATGTGGGAAATGTTTTAGATATAAATCACATCTTGTTATACATCAGAGAATTCACACAGGGGAGAAGCCATTTTCATGTTCAGAATGTGGGAAATGTTTAATAAATCAGCTCTTGTTAACATCAGAGAATTCACACAGGGGAGAAGGCATATTCATGTTCGGACTGTGGTAAATGTTTTCACGATAAATCAGCTCTTGTTAAACATCAGATAATTCACACAGGGGAGAAGGCATATTCATGTTCGGACTGTGGTAAATGTTTTCGCGATAAATCACATCTTGTTACACATCAGAGAATTCACACAGGGGAGAAGCCATTTTCATGCTCAGAATGTGGAAAATGTTTTAGCGATAAATCAACTCTTGTTACACATCAGAGAATTCACACAGGGAAGAAGCCATTTTCATGCCCGGAATGTGGGAAATGTTTTAGCAATAAATCAGCTCTTGTTAAACATCAGAGAATTCACACAGGGGAGAAGCCATTTTCATGTTCAGAATGTGGGAAATGTTTTAGCGATAAATCAGCTCTTGTTACACATCAGAGAATTCACACAGGAGAGAAGCCATTTTCATGTTCAGAATGTGAGAAATGTTTTAAGCAGAAATCAAATCTTGTTTCACATCAGAGAAATCACACAGGGGAGAAGCCATATTCATGCTCGGAATGTGGGAAATGTTTTAGCGATAACTCATCTCTTGTTAAACATCAGAGAATTCACACAGGAGAGAAGGCATATTCATGTTCGGACTGTGGTAAATGTTTTCGCGATAAATCAAATCTTGTTACACATCAGAGAATTCACACAGGGGAGAAGCCATTTTCATGCCTGGAATGTGGAAAATGTTTTAGCGATAATCAGCTCTTGTTACACATCAGAGAATTCACACAGGAGAGAAGCCATTTTCATGCTCGGAATGTGAGAAATGTTTTAAGCAGAAATCAAATCTTGTTTCACATCAGAGAAATCACACAGGGGAGAAGCCATTTTCATGTTCAGAATGTGGGAAATGTTTTAAGCAGAAATCTACTCTTCTTACACATCAAAATGCTCACACAGGAGAGAAGCCATCTTCATTCTTATCCCGTTAGTGACCTCCCTTACATATTTTTATTGTATTAGTCATTGTGGCTGACTTTATTCCATCAGATACTACTTTTTACAGGGAGATAAAACAGCACCTTGCTTTCAGTTACCAGAAGTAGCTGACGGCTTGGAGTGATGATTGGTACCACTGTGTGAGCTCCCCAAACACGCATGGTCTCCTGTATTCAATGAATACCGGGATCAAAGGACAGATCCAGTCAAAAGTGAAAGTAAAAACATCTCCTCTAAACAAAAATGTTTGTGAAATAACGAAAAAACCCACCATTCCTATAAAACTACAGGGGCCAGGAGCCAAAAGGGGCGTCAGTCACACTTGTAAATGGCCAGTTACTTGTGGTCAGGTGTAATGACAGGATGTCTGCAGGCTATCCACTGAGCATGAGGACAGCACAGGGGTAGTAATAGAGAGCGGGGCTACCACTGATAAGAGTAAGCCTGTCTGTGTGACACATCGTACATCTATGGGAGTAGTGTATCTTTCATCCATACCTGGTGAAGAACAAAACCAGGGCCTGATATAAAAGATATCCATCTCCCTATTCCAGCCCCGGTCTGTTCTACCCCTATAAGTGTTTAAACACATAGTATATAAAGGCAGGACTTCAAACGTAGAAAAGACACCATATTAAACCACCCACATCAAAAGTATTTTCCACATGAAGATCGTTAATAATATCACTTTATTCATTAAAAATTAATAAATATACACATAATAATACACATAAATTGACGACAGTGAAAGATATCCACAAAAGGAACAAAGAGGACGCCGCTATATCAGCTGGATCAACCATGTGCAACCATCCATTATCCAAAATAACCCTACTGAAAGAGCGGGGCATTTGTAATCTACTGGAACGTTGAAAGAAAGATACATCCATTGTATATTGGAAAGGAGCGGGGACCCTAAGCACGCATGCGCGAGTTGTGCCGGCACGAGCGCAAGGACGAACTACAAGCTACAATAATCCCGGAGACTGAGGACAGTTTTACCTGCACCGACCAACACGTTGCAGCGACTGAACGCCGAAGCTGGTGATATCTGGGCATTGGTAAGAGGCGCGGAAGCGCAGTACTCCGATACAATATAAAGTGTGCTGTAAACCAACCCTAAAATATTGTGAAATCACGGCAATATAAAGGTGTTCGAGGCTGGAACTCTGAGGTGGAGATAACAACAGTAACGTATCCACACATAAAAGGAACAGGAGGTTGAGTATTAAAGAGGACCTTTCACCGCTCCTGACATGCCTGTTTTAATAGCTTCATGCATTCCCCATGTAATAACAATCCTGGAACATCTGGACCCAACTGGTCACCTCCCCTCTGTTCCTTTACTGAAGGCTAATAGCAATTCATTCATAACTTCTAGTGCAAATAATAAAGGAATGGCACAACATAGAGACATAAGAATAGATGTTCCAGACTTGTTATTACATGGTATTCCGGTATTGAGCCCCTATGACACGTTTTTATATGAATTGCGTATTTTTTTAAAATTTTTTATTATTTGTTTAATGTTGATGTATAAATTGTGAATAAATACCACATTGACCATCTAAGAGCCGACCATTGTTTACCTATATTTATAATCACTGGGAAATAAAATTACTTTCTGCCCCAAATAAAACTAAAAAAAACTGAAAAACATTAATAAAGAGATATGTAAAAACAGTTAAAAAATTGGGTGGGTATCCCAAGAAATATAAATGACATTTGGGCCATTAAACCACCTCATGTTGTAAATGATACAAATGTGTTCATCATTAGGGGGTTGTCTGACGTCAGTAAGAGGAGAAGGTTAATACAAGGCACTTACTAATGTATTGTGATTATTCATTGTAGTCATTTCCCCATCACATTATATACTGCTTGGATGGAATCCATCAGCGGTGGTCGTGCTTGCACACTATAGGAGAAGGTGCCGGCCTCTCTGGTGACCAGGACCGTGGAGCGCACATAGGTTACTGCTTCTTCCTATAGTGTGCAAGTATGACCACCGCTGATGGATTGCAGGGTGGTCGTAACCATGAAACGGAGCCTCGTGTGGTGGAAATTAATGTTTAGTCTTACCGGTAAATGGTTTTCCAGGAGTCCGACATGACAGCACCATTGGAGGATGTCCTATTCATCTCTGTAGGGACAGGAAGCGTGAGAGATTAAAAGGCCCCTCCCCGCTACTATCTCCAGTGTTTTTCCAAATTACCACACCGGATGAGCGGAAGCACCCTTTTTTTTTTTTTTTTTTTTTTAGATATATACACATAACTGTTTTCCAATGTTTAATTCACATTGATCTATACATGAGATAACGAAGGTAGGAAAAGGGAGGGAATACCCGGTGCTGTCATGTCGGACTCCTGGAAAACCATTTACCGGTAAGACTAAACATTAATTTCCAGGACGTCCTCCATGACAGCACCATTGGAGAACTACCAGATAAGTTTGTTATGGGGGGGCAACTGCCTGGAGGACCTTCCGTCCAAATGCCAGGTCCTGGCTTGTGCCTACATTTAATCTATAATGTCTGCTGAAAGTGTGAAAGATTTGTCCAAGTTGCCGCCTTGCATATTTGGTCTATTGTCGCATCCGCCTTCTCAGCCCAAGAGGTGGACATAGCCCTGGTAGAGTGAGCTCTGATCAGAAAGGGTGATGGTTTATTCTGAAGTCCATAAGCCTCTTTTATGGTTTCTTTAATCCATCTCGCGAGAGTATGCTTGGATGCTTTGTGTCCTCTATTCTTTCCTCCGAATTGGATAAAGAAATTTGAGGACTTCCTCCATGATTCAGTTGTCTGAAGATAAGCGAGTATCGATCTTCTTACGTCTAAGTTATGGAACCTCTGCTCTTTGTCATTTCTGGGGGAGGTACAAAAAGAGGGTAAGATTATCTCCTGATCTCTATGGAAATTGGTCACAACTTTAGGTAGAAAGGAGGGATCCAGTCGAAGAATAACCCTGTCGTCTAAGATTTTAGGTACGGTTCTGAGACTGACAATGCTTGAATCTCCCCGATTCTACGGGCTGATGTTACCGCCACCAGGAAGATTGTTTTAAGGGACAGATGTTTATCTGAAATTGATTCTAATGGCTCGAAAGGAGGATCGCACAGAGCATTTAACACTAGATTAAGGTCCCAGGGGGGAACCGTCTGTCTGAGTGTGGGTCTGATCCTCGATACTGCTTTAACGAACCTTCTGATCCACCTATGTTCGGCTAGAGGTTGATCCAGGAAGGCAGATAAGGCTGAGATTTGTACTTTTAAAGTACTGGGTCTCAGGCCTAGGTCAAACCCTTTTTGAAGGAAGTCTAGGATCTGACCCACTGACGGAGAAGATGTTAGAGCATCATTTTGGGATAACCAAGACTGAAACTTTTTCCATATTTTGGTGTATATGGCAGAAGTAACAGGTTTACGACTAAGTTGCAGGGTAGATATTACTTTTTCTGATAAACCTTGCCTTCTTAGAGTCTGCCTTTCAGGATCCAGGCCGTCAGTCTCAACTTCTCGGGGTCCGGGTGATATAACGGGCCCTGAAGCAGGAGATCTGGTCTCTTGGGTAAGGGCATCTGGTCTCCTACTGACATGATCTTCAGGACCGGGAACCAGCTCCGTTTGGGCCAAGCAGGGGCTATCAGAATCAAGGTGGCTGGACTCTGTCTTAATTTTTTTAAGACTGCCGGAATTAGTGGATAGGGGGGAAAGGCATATCCCAGGTTCATATCCCATTCTTGGGAAAAAGCATCCAGACCCGATGAGTTGTCCCTGGGATTCAGGGAGAAGAAGTATTTTGTCTGGGTATTTTCTTTTGACGCGAACAAGTCCACCTGCGGATGCCCCCATTTCCTGCAGATTAATTTGAACACCTCCCTGTTGAGACTCCATTCTCCCGGGTCGAGCCTGTGACGGCTCAGGAAGTCTGCCGTGGAATTGAGAGTCCCTTTTAGATGTATCGCAGATAAAGATGGGACTTTTAGTTCTGCCCAGGAAAATATTTGGTCTGCTAGTTCTTGGAGTAGAGGGCTCTGGGTCCCCCCTTGACGTTTCAGGTAGCATACCGCGGTCATGTTGTCTGACATGATTTCAGATGACTGCCCCTTAGAAGATGTTCTGCACTTTTTAGAGTTACCAGAACTGCCTTCAGTTCCCTGAAGTTGGAGGACCTGAAACTGTCCTGAGGAGACCACGTCCCCTGGAAAAAAGAGTCCCGCAGATGAGCTCCCCAGCCCGACTGGCTGGCATCCGTGGTGATTACCACTACTGGGTTTGGGTTCCAGGGAATGCCTTTTAAAAGATTTTCTGGGACCATCCACCACTTCAGGGAGCGCTTTATCTGTTGAGGAAGAATTATTTTTTGGTTTAGTGAGCGATGGTCTCGGTTCCATTTTGTTAGAACAAACCTCTGGAGAGCTCTCGAGTGGAATTGGGCCCATGGCACTACTGGTATACAGGATGTCATGTAGCCTAAGATCTGCATGGATTCTCTTAGGGAGACCTTCCTCTTTGTCGTGAAACTGGTAAATTTCGCTATGAACTTTTCCTGTTTGTGCAAGGGTAGGAAGGATTTTTGCTGTATAGAGTCTAGACAGGTGCCCAGGAAGATCTTCCTCGTATCCGGGTGTAGATCCGACTTTTGGTAATTTATTATCCATCCAAGGGACTCTAGATGAAATATGGTTTTCTGTAGATGGTCTTTCAGAATGTCCCCTGTTTCTGCTGTTAGTAAAAGGTCGTCTAGGTATGGAACTATTTTTATTAGGTCCTGTCTTAAGAAGGCCATAACTTCTACTATCAGCTTTGTGAATATGCGGGGGGCGGATGAAATCCCGAAGGGTAAGCACTGAAATTGGTAGTGGGCGATCCCCCCTTCTGTTTTTATGGCAAACCTCAAAAATTGCTGGTGTTGTTCTTGTATGGGCACATGGTAATATGCATCTTTTAGGTCTATTGTGCACATTAGACCCCCTGGAGCTATTAGCGGAATGGCTGTCCTGACTGATTCCATCTTGAATCTTTGATATTTTATCCATTTGTTCAGATACTTCAAGTTTATTATCGTTCTGAAGGAATCGTCTGGTTTCTTCACCAGGAATAATTTTGAGTAGTGTCCTTTGAACCTTTGTGACTGAGGAACTGGGAGAATTGC
This sequence comes from Rhinella marina, assembly GCA_900303285.1. Taxonomy (NCBI): domain Eukaryota; kingdom Metazoa; phylum Chordata; class Amphibia; order Anura; family Bufonidae; genus Rhinella; species Rhinella marina. Next base: position 2,433 of record ONZH01028149.1, on the reverse strand, counting down.
CTGAAGACTTTCCAACTTTTTTATGTCCTTTCTCAGCTGATCCTGAAGAATCAGGGACTGCATTTCTGTTATCTGAAACTTCTGAGGCGGAATAGAGAGGAAGTCTAGTTTGAAGCCTTCCCTGATGGAATTTATGATCCACTGATTCTGGGTAATGTTTGTCCATTCCTGCCAGAAGTAGCGAAGTCTTCCTCCCACTGGCCTGGCGTCATGATTTTCCCGGATTGGGAGTAGAGTTAGGATTGAGGAGAAAACCTCTTCCTCTCCCCCCCTTGAGGTAGCTCCATCTTCCGGTTTTCCCCTTGCCTCTGGACGTCTGATTTTGGAATTGTCTAGATGGCTTCCGAAAGGGCTGGGACCTTTTGGGTCTCTCTTCCGGAAACCCCTTCTTTTTGTCAGCTGCCCTTTCTAGGATAGAGTCTAACACGGGGCCAAACAGGTAAGAGCCAGAAAATGGAATTGCGCACAGTTTGTTCTTGGAAGGAATATCACCGGCCCAGGACTTAAGCCATAGGGCGCGCCTAGCTGCGTTTGTCAGAGAATCATTCCTGGCAGCGAACCGAATGGATTCTGCCGAGGCATCAGCCATAAAAGCAGTGGCCATCTTTAACAGAGGGATGGATTCCAGGATTTCTTCCCTGGAAGTCTTTATCTTGAGGTGATTCTCTAGCTGATTAAGCCAGAGGGCCATAGCTCTGGCTACTGAAGTGGCTGCTATATTGGTATTAATAGAAACCGCTGTGGACTCCCATGCTTTTTTAAGCAGCCCGTCCATCTTGCGATCCATGGGATCCCTCATATGGGAGGAATCCTCAAAGGGGATTGTGGTTTTTTTAGCGACTTTGGCTACCTGGATATCCACCTTGGGGATCTCTTCCCACAGTTTAGTGTCCTCGGAATTAAATAATAAGCGACTTTTAAACTCTCTAGGTACATACAGTTTCTTTTCCGCATCTTCCCATTCCTCTTTAATCATTTCAGAGAGGTTTAGGTTTACCGGAAAGAGCCTCCTCTTCTTCGCTCTTAATCCGCCAAACATCTCATCCTGTACGGTCTTTGTTTGATCTTCCTCCTCTATCGCCATTGTCTGTCTAACTGCTGACAATAATGAATCAAGGTCCTCATTAGAGAAAAGGTATCTCCTAGATTCTTCTACGGAGGCAGACGGAGGGATGGATTCCTCATCCTCTATTTCACCTTCTGAAATTAACCCTTCGTCGTCTGAATCAGAGTCCACTTGGACTCTTAATCTTTTTGTGGGAGGTGAAGAGGGCGTCTGAGACGGTACTAGGTTGGAAACAGAAGCCTGGACTTCTTCACGTATCAACACCCTCAGGTCCGACAAAAAGGAGGGCTGTTCCTCTTTAAGCACTTTAGCAATGCAATCGGAGCATATTTGTTTTTTGTAGGAATCCGGGAGCTTCCTTGGAACAGACAGCACATTCCTGGGCTCTCTTTTTTGACTCCGGAAGGGCCCTATGCCCAGAATCTTTCTCTACCTAATGAGAGAAGAGAAAGAATATATATATATATACCATATTATATATATACTGCCTGTACGCCAAAGAGCTCCAGATATCCCTGAGATAACTCACGTGACCCTGGCTGGGTGCTTCAGAGGAGAACTTCTGGCTTGCCTGGTACCTCCATCTTGGGAACACGGAGTAACTGCCGGTAACTACCTTTAAATAGGTGCTTACCTAGGGGAACATTGCCTCCACCGGTGCCGCTCGGCTCCCACCTCTTCCTGGGGGGAAGGGAGGGGATTCTATTCCATAGGAAGAAAACCCGCCTCAACCCTCTACCCCCTCGGTAACCGTGCGCATCTCCATTGAGGTCTTCAGCGTTACCTCGCCATGCGCGTCGCCATCTTGGGTCCGACTCTTCCGGTCACGTCGATGACGTGACCTCCACGTCGATGACGCACTACCGGTCACGTGGGACGCTCGGTGGAGGATCGTGGAGCCGCAGCCTCTGCCCAGAGCTCCCGGAGGAGAAGCGGCGTCGGCAAACCCCCGATACCAGCGGCATTCTGCGGACTGATACAGGTATCGGGGGGGGAGGCTAGGGGACCCTTTCCCAGAGGGGTTGCTAGCAGGGGACCGTCTTGAGGGGAGTGAGGAGGGGGAATACCGGCCCGACACGTCCCACAGCCCCGTTCCAAAGGACCCACAGGCCCTATCTTCTAAACTTCATCCCTAAGCAGGGACCTCTCTGCTTCCTCATCCCTGTAGGGACAGGAAGAACACTGGAGATAGTATCGGGGAGGGGCCTTTTAATCTCTCACGCTTCCTGTCCCTACAGAGATTGAATAGGACATCCTCCAATGGTGCTGTCATGAGAGGACGTCCTGGAAAAATGAATTCAGCCAGCAAAGGAGGCAACATGGACAATCCAATACATTAGTAAGTGTCTTTGTAAAAGTTCTATTCA